>JAUMHN010377409.1:0-17069 GCA_032360265.1 Heliamphora ciliata
GCCATGCAAGGGCATTTTGGTCATTTTTGTTGTTATTTTATATTTTATTAATTAATTGTGTATAAATATCTAATTTTTGGGTATCCATGTGTTAAATTTTAGATTTTTAAAATTTTTTACTGTACTAGGGGCAAAATGGTCATTTTACCTTAGTTATGGGAATTTTTGCTTTTTAATTTAATATTTTATGTTATTTACTTAATTTAAGCAGTTCCGAGACTTTTCTAAGTGTTAGGGTCTTACCTCTGAGTATTTGGCCTTTTTAGGGTTTTTGAGTCAAATTAGGGTTTCGGGTGAAATTAGGGTTTCTTATATTCATGCAGTGACCTAAGATCTTGTCAATTAACCGTCGCTAATACTAGTATCTGAGCTAGATTACTCTGTGAGTAGTTACAGTCCGGGCTGTTACAACTAGAATCCGGGTTGGGTTGTTACAATCTATGTGGTTACTACTAGGGTTCGGACCGGAGTGTTACATCTTCGCCTTGAAGATATGGTGGCATTATCTGTATGGTGAACATTTCAAGATTTTCTCTGATCACAAGAGTTCAAAATACTTGTTTTCGCAGAAGGACTTGAATCTTCGCCAACGAAGATGGATGGAGTTGCTAGAGGACAACGACTTCTGTAACGACCCGGTACAGACCCTAGTCGTAACAACCCAGCTGATAACGACCCATGTAAAGACCCAGCCCAAACCCTAAGGGTTACTGCCGGATAGTCCATGAGACCATAGAACACAGACGAGGTTCAAAACCCTAACTCAAATCGAAAACCCTAAGTTCGGCCCGAAAATTCTAAAAAAGTTCAAAACTCAAGCAACAAAACCTTAGCACTTAAAGAGTCTCCTAACATTCTAAATGAAGTAAATATCATAAAATAGTGAATTAAAAATAAAAAATTCTCAGAAATAAGGTAAAATGACCGTTTTGCCTTTAATACAGCAAAAAGCACTAAATCTAAATTTTGTCATATGAATACTCTAAATCAAAAATTTAAGTACAATTAAGGGGTAAAAGACAAAATAACATCAAAAATGTCAAAAATGCCCCTTAGTGGCCGACCACCTTGGGGGATGTGCCAAAAAATGACTTCTTTGCATCTTTTTAGTTTTAAATGATGAGAAATATATTAAATGAAGTATTATGATGATCCCAAACTTGTTGAACATGTAATATACCTAATTATATAGTGTTATAAGTTAACAAAAGTAAATAAATCATTATTGAAATTCATACACAACCAAATAAGTTAAAAAGCCCTATATTGTCAAAATAACTTAATTTGATTTAAAAGACTACATTTATTTAATCAATTTCTATGGCAACTATGATAATA
Source organism: Heliamphora ciliata (assembly GCA_032360265.1). Classification (NCBI taxonomy): domain Eukaryota; kingdom Viridiplantae; phylum Streptophyta; class Magnoliopsida; order Ericales; family Sarraceniaceae; genus Heliamphora; species Heliamphora ciliata. The sequence continues at coordinate 1,339 of JAUMHN010377409.1, forward strand.
TATGAAAATACTATAATTCTCATAAAAATATCAAAATAATAAGTCTCAGTAGAAAAAGACACCAAAAGGATACATCAAATTAACTTTTAATGCATTTTCTTGCACAATAGGGGCACGAAAATCGAGACAAACCCCTTGACTGATGGAGGATCAGATTTTTGTCTCCCAAACAGCCACCTAGCTACTTTTAGCTTCCCAAAATCTGAATTATATCCTCCAAGAATTAAATGAACTTAAATCAAAACTCAAATCACATTAATTGAAATGAAGAAAAAGGAAGCTTCTTGTATACTTTTTGTCTCCCCTTGTCCCCAGCCTTTGCCTATTTAAACTAAGCCCAAACACCTCTTCTCCCCTTCAAAATTTCGTGCAAGAGACTGAGGGACCAGACCTTCAATTGTTCTTGAGGTATTCCATGAGTTTAAGGAAGAAAAAAGAAGAAAAAGGAAGAAACCGAGGAGTTTCCGAAAACTAAGTCCAAATCAATTCTCCACCATTATTTGATCTCTCAAAATAAGTAAGTAAAACCTCTAAACCTTGTATCTAAGATCCCTCATAATATCTCTCAACCCATCCATTTAAATACTCTAAAAATCAAGAACTGAAATCAAACCGAAAAAGCGTTGTTGTTGGAAACTTAGGGGTTCTTTTGATTATGAATGATATGAGATGTTGTTGTATGTTGTTATTTTTGAGTTTGATGATCTCTAAGTGTACTGGAGTCCTTATATTTAATTTTAAAATACAAGCATGCAAAGAAATGGAACCAAAACTTGACATGGCATGAGTAGAAGACCTAAACCCTAAGATGCTTGATTTTTAAGGACTTTGATGTTTCTGCCCTGAGATCTGATACACCATAGCTAAATGTAGAAAATTGATCCAAGCATTATTTTTGTGTCCAGAGTTATATTTTGGTGTTATCTTTCATCCAAAGTTGGTTTCAACTCATTTGTATAGCCAGAACTCAAGATATTACAATTTTACCAAAGTGTGTCATTTTTGGATCAGTCAACACTACCGACTTGAAAACCCTAGTTTAGAATGAGATCCGAACTTTGGTCAAAACATGAAAATTGTAGACAATATGTATATCTATCTATCCACCAAGAATGAGAACAATATATTGAGATTTGATAGGTTTAAACCCCTTTGAAAGTCTCTGTTAAATTTCAGCCTCTAAGGAACATTCTGTCACATATTTTTATATAGCTCAAAACACCTATTTTTAGTAACCTATTCCAAACGTGTTCTACATGAACTTTGTATCTAACATATTGATATAGTTTCTTCCCAAATATCAGACCTTAAATCCTCAGGATTATATCCCAAAACCGTTTTAAACCCTCTGCTCAAAACTGGCTATGCTGAGTTTTAGCGGTTGACAGAACCTACTTTTTAAAATGGCCAAAAAGTCTAAATTGTTTCAAAGAACTACCCTTAGCTCTAAACATGAACTTTGTAGGGGACTTATTAAACTAGAACATAAATATGGGCTCATTTGGATTTCATTTGATACCTCAAAATCAAAAGCAACAGAAGCATAATTGTGGGTAAAATCTGAAGAAAATGCTGAACCGTTTTTACTTAATATGAAATGTTCACCCATTTGCCTTAGGATTTGGCGTTGGTGTTGAACATGGGAGTTGTAAGAAATATTTTTATCTAAATGGTGTATAAAAATCATATCTTAATTCCAAGTTTAGATACCCCAAAACTTTGTCGTCTCTTTTAATTTAATACTTGACTTTTGGCCCTAAAATTTGTTAAGTGTACGTTTGAGTACCTATCACTATAAGACCCGAGTTTTTATATGATTTTTTCTTTGAAATAGTTGATTAGTGCTTTTAAGAGAATGCATGATGATTTAGAATCCATGCTATCATATTTGAATCATACCTTGAGAATTGTGCTTCACGTACTTGTACTTTATACTTTGCGCATTATATCATGAATCTTGCCATGTTAATACCATGCTATAAATTGTTGCACTTGAGATTAATGATACACATTATGAGCATTGTCATTTGCATCCTGGCATGTTGGAATTCATCTGTGCAAACCGTTGTTGGGATGGGCTATGTTGAGATTGTTCTTCTTGGTTCTATATCTAGGGCGTCCCTAGTTGCCACTTTTCAAAAATATTTTGGGATGTATTCCCCTTGTACACCCTGGGTTCATCCCTGGTGTTACAAAATTGGTTTTTTACACCTTGGGTTTGTCCTCGGTGTTTGAAATGATTTATCGTGGATACTGTTGGGCACCATGGGTTCGTTGCTAGCATTCTGGTTTCGATAACTTGAACATAGGGTAATTCGGAGAGAGCCTAATTCGGCGAACCTAATCCCACTGTGGTGGTAATTCAGAGAGAGTTCAATTATGGCGGACCTAAACCCCATTGTCGCAATGTTTTGAAGGGCAATTCAGAGAGAGCTTAATGCGGCGGACCTAATCCCACTACGGTGGTAATTCGGAGAGAGCTCAATTATAGGGGTCCGAAACCCCTCATCTTGGTACTTTGTATAATCTGAACGTTTCTTAGATTCTCTTAGACTTTGGGTTGACACCGACAAAGGCATCACGAGTCTTAAGGCGAAAATTGCTGGCCCATATAAGGGTGGCTGAATAATTAGTTGGCCCGGCCCCACACCGTTGCCATTGAGTAACACAACTGTGGCATGAAGCCCGGCGACGCATTTACTATTCGCAACGAGGAGCAATGATGGCTTTGGTGATCAATTTGTCCAATAAAGTCTACTCTGGTGATTCCCGACGTGAAATCCCTGTTATAATCTGGGTGCATTTTGGATTGGGCATCTACATTTCATACACGCATGTTTATTGACTTATCCGCTACCATGTTATAAATTTACCTGTCTCCTTAACTATAAACTGCACTGGGTGTTCTATGGTATGTGTTGCGATGAATTTTGTGCCGTGAGATTAGTTAGAAGGTTAGAGTATTTTGCTTCTGGGCTTTAGCTCATGGCATTTGTGCCATAGGTGAGGAGAAGTTCTTAGAGGAAGTCAACCCCGAGGGAGAAGAAGAGTTGGAAGAACAAGGTGAATTCCAAAAGTACATGGATCCAGCTGGTGCATTCTGAGGAGTTGAAACCTCTGCTTTCGTTTTTATATTCAGATTTCTTGTGCTTAGTTTAATTGTTGAAAATTCTTGGTGGAACTGTAATACTTATGTACTTTTGAAAGATTTAGAATTCACTTATGATGTAATAACTAACGTATGTAAATATGAATGAATGGCTAGAATATTCCTTTATTTATATTTATATATGTCTCGGCGTGCCCAGAGGACGAGGCGTCACAACTTCGACTTGCAGTACCACCCAGGAAAGGCAAATGTTGTAGCCGAAGCACTCAGTAGGAGATCTCATGGTTTGTTAGCTTCTATGGCTATACGAGAATGGGACACGCTTGGAGATGTTGGGGAGCTTGACCTGTGTCTCGGGGAGACAGAGAGAGGTGCGACCTTATATTCAATAGCTTCACAGCCTGTATTAGTTGCACGTGTGTTAGAGGCTCAGCGAACCGACCAGGAGGCTCAGATGATACGGGACCGCATTGCCAATGGGAAGGACACAGCAGGATGGATGGTGAGTTCATATTAGAGTCTGAGGTTGACAGGGCAACTATTTGTGCCATAGTCGTGCCGTGCTAAGGTGTTACATGAGTTTCATCATTCATGTCTTGCAGTGCATCCAGGAGGCATAAAGATGTATCACGATCTGTACCGTCAGTTTTGGTGGACTAGAATTAAGAGAGATGTGATCCAATTCGTTTCTCGATGCCTTACTTGTCAGCAGGTAAAGGTGAAACACCAGAGACCAGCAGGATTGTTACAGCCGTTGCCTATATCTAAGTGAAAGTGGGAGAATGTCACGATAGATTTTATATCAGGACTTCCTCGATCGCCGAAGGGACACAATTTAGGTTGTGGTTGATAGGTTGACAAAGTCTGCACACTTTCTCCTTATTCGTGTGAAGGATTCAATGGACTGGCTAAGTAGATTGTACGTCCGAGAGATAATTCGACTACATAGAGTACCTGCGACTATTGTTTCTGATCGAGATTGGCACTTTACATCGCGCTTTTGGAAGAGTCTTCAGGTGGCTTTGGGGACATGCTTGATCTTTAGCACAGCTTTTCACCCACAGATCGACGGTCAATCTGAGAGGATTATCAGATCTTAGAGGACATGTTGAGAGCTTGTGTGCTTAATTTTTGAGGTTCTTAGGAGGATCATCTATCATTGGCAGAGTTTACATACAACAACAGCTATCAGTCTAGTATTGGGATGGCACCGTATGAGGCTCTGTATGGTAGGCCGTGTAGATCGCCAGTGTGTTGGACAGATGTGAGTGAGACCACTATTTTGGGACCCGACTTAGTACGGGAGATAACCGAGAAGATTGCAGTGATTCGTCAGCATCTGGTGACAGCTTAGAGCCGCAAGAAGAGTTATGCAGATCATGAGAAGATCTTTGGAGTTTGCAGTGGGGGATCATGTGTTTCTGAAGGTCTCACTACGTAGAATGTTGGTTAGATTTGGGCGTAGCGGGAAGTTATCACCGCACTTTATTGGCCCATTCGGGATTTTGGAAAGGAATGGGGTGGTAGCATATCGTCTGGCCTTGCCACCTCAATTAGCATATGTGCATAACGTGTTTCACGTTTCCATGCTTTGGAGATATGAGCCTGATCCTTCACATGTACTAGATTGGGCCGAGATGTGGGTTGATGAGGATGTCACTTATGAGGAGCGTCCAGTGAAGATCCTAGATACGAAAGAGCAAGTGTTACAAGGGAGAACGATTGCTTACGTCAAGGTCCTTTGGTTTCATCACGGGGTTGAAGAAGCGACATGGGAGCTTGAGTCTAGGGTTCGTGCTAGATACCCGGACCTGTTTAGCTCGTGACCTTGTAGCGAATTTCGGGAGCAAATTTTCTCAAAGGGGGAGAGTTGTGAGACCTTGTACCATTTCATTTTTTATATATATTCATGTTTGACTTGTTTCTTTTATCACATGAATATCATCTATGAATGGTTTATGCTTTAGTGTTGTAGAACAGCATGTATAAATGTGTTTTACGCTTTCTGGGATTTGGTTGAGGCTTGTTTAGCTCGTGTTTAAGCCTAAAAAAACTAGTTTGACGTATAAAAACACACTGCCCAGCAGTTCGGTCGACTAGAGAGGTTGGCCCAGTCGACTGGACCGAGATTATTTAGTTCGATCGACTGAACTAGGGGGTTTAGTCGACTAGACAGAAGATATTTTTCGTTTCTATAAATATCCAGTGAGCTGAGATATTTGTTTAAACATTTCTTCCAAGCTAAGTTTCCCATTTTCTCTGCCTTCTCTCTAGATTTGAGAGGCCATGGCATGGTTTTTTGTTAGTTTGTTTACGGATCCTTGCTGTACGCGCTGTAAGCTTCACGTTCATCTGGATGGATTCTCATTCTGACGCAATTTAGTTCTGAGACATCGAGTTTTTGACTCTCTAGGGTAGGATTCTGGATCATACTATTGTTAAAGGGTGTTTCACGCAATTATATGTGTTTTTACCGGAAAAAAAATACATGAAATATCATATTTATGTTTAAATCTTGGTTTCTCGAGTAAAAAGCATATTTTTTCGCTTTTCTTGATTTATTACATCATATGACTTGTGGATGTTGGGTTTTCAAAGAGTGTTCTTGAAAACGGTGAAAAATTGTGGTTTTGTGAAAATCTCGACAAATTATGTTTTGGAGGTTTAGAGCTAATCCTTGGAGTTGAGATTCAGTTTTGAAACGTTTTGTTGAAAATAGAAAAAAATATTTTAAAAATATTTTTGTTGATCTCGATGTTGATGGATGGATTTATGTATACATGTTTAATGTATATTTGTGAAAATATTTTTCGTAATTGTTGAGCTACGAGTTGGTTTTTGGTAAATGATTCTCTAGATGTACCGAGATAGCGAGTATATAGCACGAGTTGCCCTCGGTGGAATTTTGGAAACGTGCGCAGAGTAGGTACCTTTGTCCTTCGGGGTAGTTCCCGTAAATAAGGTGTTAGGTGCTTTTGCCCTTCGATTTTAGTCCGTAAAGTCAACAGTTACGTTGTGGTGGCTCCATATAGAACTTGTCATTATCAAATAGGTCTTAAATGATTCAGGAATTAGATAATGGACAGAAGTTTATAGTTGTTACCTCTGTCCCTTCGTAGCAGAGTCGATACATAGGATTCATTTTTTCTTTTCTCAGTGTGTGATCCGAGTGGGCAAATAACGTTTTGGTTACTATTTTTCTTTAACTTTGAAATGTTTTTTTTTTGCATTGATTAAATGCTTGATTTTGTGGATGAAAAACTATTTTGGAGGCTTGTAGGAGTCTGATGGGAAAACTTGGAGTTTTATGACGTAAAATATGTTTGGCTCTGTTTGAGTTAGCTCCTACTATATGATTTCATATCCTACTTTATAGTTTTATAGTCTGTTTCTATTGGGCTTCAACTCACGGTGTAGGTTTTTGTTGTGAAATCAATTTTCTAGTTTGGAGATTGACGATCGCGAGGAGTTGATCTAGTGGTGCCCGTGGTGGCGGAAGACTTACTAGTTTTTCTTTTTGTATGCCTATGTGAAGGCATATTTTGTACGCCTCTGGGCGATATAATTATGCATGTTGAAATAGGATATTTACTACTTATGAGAGATGCATGTTGGGTATTCTTTTAATTTCAACAGTTAGATTTGATTGTATGAAAACTTATTTTCATAAAACTGGTGTTTGGTAGATTTTCACGTAACCCTAGAATTTGGGGTGTGACAGATGAAGATGATACTATTATATACAGTTAAGTGTTAACCATCACATAATCTCAAATCAATCGTTTCGCAATAAATCTTTTAGATAGAGAAGTGATCCACACTAACAATTATCCAGAATTGTCTCTAAAGAAGGTTTGTACTGGCGATACCGCAATTAATCTGTCCGATTGGAAGGAAGGCCTTATTGTTAACACGCAGGGTTTAATTGCATCGCCTACAAACTGATTATGGAGACTACGAAATTTATCTGTGAATAAATTTTCTCTCACACTTAGATTTTTAAAACATTTTTTAGAGTTATAAAAATCTATTTAATTAAGAAAATTTAATGATTTTGAAAACCACATGATCTAAAAGAATCAAATATCTTTCTGTGTCCACGATTCTAAAGATTCTGGTTTACAAAACTATTTTTTCGTGTTTAAATGCGTAACAAATAAAATTTAATAAATGCACAGTTTTTTCTTCAGCTTTTCAGCTAAAGTATTGATTAAAGGTATTTATTTATTTTATTTTTTATTCCACATTTTTTGAAAAGTAATAATTTATTTCGATTAAATATATTTTTATTTAATTAATTCAAAATTCGAAATTAATTTTCACGTTTTTTCAAGTTGTTTGATTTTATGAAAAATCATCTTAAACATGATATTTTGTAAAAAATAAAATATATAAAGTTTTTTCATTTAATTAAAATTAATAAATTAAAAAAACTTAAATTTATTTTTTATTACAAAATATTTTAATTAAAATTAAAATTTTGAATTAATTAAATTAACAGGATAAATAAATCAGATATACAATCCTCCACGCAGTTCATATATGTATAAACATGATATGTATATAGTCGAGTCTTATGATCAAAGTGAAATGTTGAAACATCTCAATCTCCTATAGAGGATAAGCTGTAATATTCCTATTTTCTTTCAGTTTGCTATATTCTGATTGTATCAGGTTTTTCGTATACTGTGTGATATACTCATATATCGTATCACGATCTTCAAACTTATTAGAAATCGATCAAAATAGCCCCGGAAAAATAGCCCCACCACTGGCTCCACCAAGCCGCCACCTTCAGGCAGCTTTTGACACCTCGCCCGTGCTCCATTTCGACGCTTTTTATACCAAAAAATAGCCCTCAGAAAGTAGTATTTTCTTGTCAAAAAACTTGCTCAAAAATTGCCCGAAAAGCAACCCAACAATTGCCGCCGTCGGTAGCCGCGCTGCTACCCCAAACAGCCTCTGTTTGGGTTTTTTTGATGGTCTTTTTGCGTCCATTTTTTTTAAGAAAAAAAAAGCTCAAATATCCGGCCAGATAATGTTTCGAAGAACGCCTCGAAAACAGTACGAAAAGGCCTGAAAATAGCCCCCGAACAGCGCTGCCTAGCACCGCTGCCATGCCGTCAGGAACCACCTATTTTGTGCACTATTTTGGCCCATTTTTTTAATGATTTTTGAACAATATTTTAAGGTATTTACTGCTATTTTATGTATAAAAAATTGCTCAAAAAATAGTCTAAAAATTACCCTAAAAATCATCAAAACTGCGGCCGGCAAAGCCGTCGGTGGTGGCTATTTTTGGTGATTATTTTCGCTGTTTTTTACTTATTTTTACTGCTGTTTTAATGTATAAATACTGTAGAAACTCACCAGAAAAACCTGTTTAAAAATATTAAAAACTTACCGCGATTCGTAACCCGTAAAAATCCGAAACTACCGTTGGTGCCGCCACCTGTTCTTCGTGTTCTTAGATATATTCAACATATTCTTAAAAATCAAAATAGATATTTAAAAATAAATAAGTAGTTATTACATCGATCCTATGTCACAAAGGCCCACATTCAATCTATCACAGTCAACCTCCGTGATTAAAAAAATAATCATCATTCAAACCATTCAATTAAACATGAAATAAATGACGATCATAAAATCGGGATTAGAACGCCTACAAAATCAAGTTAGCACAGTTCTAAAACTACCTGACCCCGATAACCATAAATAAAAAATAAAACGGCTCTGATACCAATTGTTGGAGACAAAACTGTTAAGATCATTGTTTTTGCAAACGATTTTCAGTAAAAAATTAATTGGATGGGAAAACGCCGAAACGGGCTCCAGATAAAAATTTTGACGTGGAACGATTAAAATTAAAACTCGTGCAACAAAAGTTAACTTAGAAGAATATCTTTTACCGGTCAGTTCTTCAACTACGATTTTGGTTCTGACTTGAAACTCCCGTCAGATCTTCTACTGTATTCTCTTATGCGATTCCCAAATATAGTGAGGGATAAAATCTTTCAAGAACTCGTACCGACAAAACCTAGACAGCTTTAGTCTTGAAGACAAGTTATGAAATTGGTTCAGCCTATCCGCATATTTATAGGGTTACAGCAGAGACCTGTGGAGTAATTATAAGTAAGACTTCTAGTAGAACACAGACACCCATTAGCGGTTTCTATAAATAAGCAAAGCTCATAGTGGTATCTGCAATTATGGACAACTACTAACAGTTTCTATAATTTTCATAAAACACTGAATTACAGTTCACATCACTAAAGAACTATAATTGCACTCTAACCCATAATCTCAAGACATTCTTGCATTGGGCTCTTGTTATAAAATACTTATCACCTCTCCCCACGTTAACATTCCTGATACCTGCCAATTAAATTTAATTACTGACAATTTAATTTAACCGGTATCTTTAAATTTCTTAAGTCTTTTCACTTAACTTATTTGACCGCTGGATAATCAAATCCACCTGTAGGGTTTAGTCCGGCCAAAACTTATAAGCTTCCTTAAGGGTTATCGTCAATTCCGATCTTTCAGGACATGAATTCTGTCAATAATTAATGTTCAACATATAAATAATATCGCTATCTAACTCATCGAAAATATAAACCCATATAAGATTGCACTCTCTAATGAATCAAAACAACGAGTATTTAACATAAACAAATCAATAATTATTTCAGGATTAGAGCATAAACACTCTTCATAATAATCTTGAGTTGTGAATTAATTTATATAGTCAGTATAAAATTAATTACCTAATGTGTCCCATTCAATACACACAATGTGTACTAGCATAGAAAGTCAGAACAATAGACGACATTTTATCTATTCTCCGTAATCAAGACATGTCTACTAAAACTCTGCGCTACAGTCATACCGATGGTATGTTCATTTCCATCTAAACTGTGAACAAAAATCTTATATTCTACAAGACCTAAAATCTGGTCTTCTTTGTGCAAATCGTACTCTACACACCAGATTAAATACTGTACAGAATAAAGGATATCTATGCATAACATTTAAAGAAATAATATTACATACATTGCTCATTAAGATTCTCATAAAATAAAAAATTAATTTTATTAAAATAAAATTAAATACTAAAAACATAATTTTTAGTATACCAATCCTAACATTAGCATCCCCAGCATCAGAAATTGACACATTTCCTTGGTCTAAACCACGGCCTCGTCCTCTCCGCGTAGACATCACTTTTATACGAAAGCAACATAGAACATAACAACATAGAATTCAACCCGTCATGTTATTACAGATATAAGTCACATAATCATACTAACACTTAGTCATTTAAGATCACATAAACAAATTCCACGTATCGAGGAGTACCATCAAGAGTGATGAGTCAATTTGGGTAGCCTACTTAGATTTCTTACTAGAAAGTACGTTAGCCAAATGCATTTCTAACTCAGCTTTTGAGTTTGTTAATCCAAACGCCCAAAGGTAAGACCAATTAATCCTAAGGTCCAACCTCCATACTCATGTATACACAACATCCCCACACTCAATAAGTTATTATCATCATGTTATAAAAATATTTAAACACATGCAATCAAGCACACGCAACCATCCTCACAAGGTGATGCAACCTCTCCCACGTCTCTTAGGTATTCAAACCTAGAGCTCTGATATCAACTTGCCACGCTTTAAAACCCGGGTCGCGTAAAACACATAAGAAAAATCCGTTTTGAGATACCGAGATCTATCAAAACCACCCAAACCCAAACGATTCAAGGAACCTAAATGAAAATGAGCTTTAAACCTTTGAAAAATGCTTTTTTGAGGGTTTATCCTATGTAAAAGAACATCCCAAAAGATGAATGTTACGATCCCTAAGAGCCAAGCTCTAAAACAAACAAACAAAATTTTCAAAGCATTTCCCAAACTACTCGATCAGTCAAAGGACCGCTTGAGCGGTTCTTGCAAGGAAACTGGTTTTCCACTCGAACACAAAAAAAGCAGAATGTTTACAAAAACCGCCCGATAGATCGCTCGAGCGGTCTGGCTTTGGACTCTTTGTCAATACACAACTTTTCACACCCAACACCAAAATATTTTTCAACCTTTTTGAAATGCTTCTAAGGCATAACCAAGCCCCACTAAAACATGCCAAAATGAGGCTCAAACTCCTTCCTCGAGTACAAGAGTTTATATAAAGTATAAATCAACCGAAAACCTTTCATAAAACATTTTGAACAAAAACTATAATATAAAATTACGAAAAACAATAACCAGCCCATGGTTCCTCTCATGAACATACAATATACATGCATCGGCACCACGGCCATAAGAATTACAACATGTGTTCAAGTACAAAACTTATAATTTCATTACATGATCAAAATACACAACGGTATTAACGATCGATCAACAAAACTACCAAAATCAGCAAAAAAGATCTTTGTCTTCGCCTCCTCCCAGGCTCACCCAGATTTATCCACATGAAAGTTCTCAAATCTCACAACATGAGCCAAACCCCAACAAGAACAGACTAGCATGAATTAAAAGTATAACATGCACAATAACATCGCGGTGCACGAAAATGAAGGCATTTACGAATTTGTTACCTTTTCATACCAAAAATGCACAAAACGCATAATGTCATTACAGTGAACGAAAACAAATGATTTTTTTGTGTATGCTTGCTTTCTCACAGGAAAATGAACAAAAACACACAATCTCATTGTGGTACATAAAAATGAACGTTTTTTGACGAGTGTTTGCTTTGGGGAGAAAAATGAACCAAAAAGCACAAAATCATCGCAGTACACGAAAATGATTGTGTTTTCAAGTTTGTTACCTTCTCATACGATAATGCACAAAAATGCATAATGTCATTATGGTGGATGAAAATAAACGATTTTTAGAGTATGTTTGTTTTTTTGCACGAAAATGAACGAAATGCGTAGTACATCGCAATGTTATGATTGGTATACTAAAAATCATGTTTTTAGTATTTAATTTTATTTTAATAAAATTAATTTTTTATTTTATAAAAATTTTTATGAGTAATGTATGTGTATCATTTTTTTAATCTTATGCATGGATATCCGATATTCTGTATAGTATTTAATCTGGTGTGTAGAGTACGGTTTGCACACAGAAGATCAGATTTTAAGTGCTTGCAGAATATAAGTTTTATATTCACAGTTATATAGAAATGGATATACTATCGGTACGACTGTAGTACAGAATTTTAGTAAGCATGTCTTGATTACGAGGAACATATAATAGCGTCGTCTATTATTTTGACTCTCTGTGCAGTACACTTTGTGTGTACTGAATGAAAATTTTGGGGTAATTAATTTTATATTGACTATATAAATTAATTCACACCCCAAGATTATTATGAATAATGCTTATCCTCTTAATCCTGAAATAATTATTAATTTTTATATATTTAATATTCGTTGTTTTGATTCATTAGAGGGTGCGATCTTATATGGGTCTATATTCTCGGTGAGTTAGATAGCAGTATTATTTATATGGTAAATATTAATTATTGACGAAATCCGCATCCTGAAAGATCGAGATTGAGGATACCCTCTTAAGGAAATTTATGAGTTTTGACCGGGCCAAACCCTACAGGTGGATTTAATTATCCGGCAGTCAAATAAGTTAAGCGAAAGGGATTAAGTAATATCAAGATGTCGATTAAATTAAATTGTCAATAATTAAATTTAATTGGCGGGTATAGGGAATCTTAACGTGGGGAGAAATGGTAAGTATTTAATAACAGGAGCTCAATGCTAGGTGGACTTGAGATTATGGGTCAGAGTGCAATTATAGTTCTTTAGTTGTGTGAACTGTAATTTAGTGTTTTATGGAAATTATAGAAACCGCTGCTGGTTTTTCATAATTGCTGAAACCGCTGATAGGTGTCTGTATTTCCCTGAAAATTTAACTTATAATTACTCTCCAAGTCTCTGCTGTAGCTATATATATGCGGATAGATTGAACCATTTTTATAACATAACTTGTCTTCTAAGACTAAAGTTGTCCTGATTCTATTGGTACGAGTTCTCAGAGGATTATAACGCACACTATATCCGGGAATCGCATAAGAGAATACAGTAGAAGATCTGAAAAATGCTTCAACTCGGATTCAAATCGTTGTTGAAGATTCGACCAGTAAAAAGGTATTCTTCTAAATTAACTTTGGACGCACAGATTTTATTTTGACAACTTGTCATCAAAATTTTTTATCTAGAGCCCGTTTTAGAGTTTGCCTGTGCAGTTAATTTTTTCAGATAATCGTTTGCAAAAACAAAGATCTTGACAATTTTATCTGCAACAATTGATATCAGAGCCGTTTTGCTTTTTATTTTCGATTATCGGGGTCGGGTAGTTTTAGAACTGTTGGTAATTTTGTTTTGCAAGCGTTCTAATCCTGATTTTATGATCGTCATTTATTTTTTCATGTTTGATTGAAAGGTGTGAATGATGATTATTTTTTTTAATCACGGGGGTTGACCGTGATAGATTGAATGTGAACCTTCGGGGCATAGGATCGGTGTAAAAGCTAGCTTTATATTTTTAAATATTTGTTTAGATTATTTAAGAAGAGGTTGAATATGTCCAAAAACACGAAGATTGGAGGCGGCACCGACGGTGATTTGGGTTTTAACGGGCCACAGATCGTGCTAAGATTTTAGTAGTTTTAAACAATTTTTTTGGTGAGTTTTTCTGTAGTATTTATGTATAAAAAATAGCATAAGAAATAAGTCAAAACAGTAAGAAAAAATACCAAACTAGGCCGATTTCGGCAGCTTTGCCGGCGGCAATTTTTGTGATTTTTCAGGCCATTTTTTGGACTATTTTTTGAGAAGCTTTTTAAACATAAAATAGTAGTAAAACATACATCAAAATACAGTTAGAAACCAGAAAACAACTGGGCCAAACAGTACATTAAAAAACAAACAGCAGCGTTTTTTTCTGGCGACGACGGCTCTACAGCAGCGGCTTCCAGGAAATTGTTTGACAGTTTTCTGGGCTACTTTCGAGAAAAATTTTTGACAGAAAGTTTTTACTTTTAAAGAGCTTTCCAACGATATAAAATACGTTGAAAACAGAGTTTAGAGGAGGCCGAAACGGTCTCGGTAAGTTGGCGGTTAAAGGTGGCGGCGCTCGGTGCGGTGATAGCAGCTTTGGGTAGTGTTTTTGGCAGTTTTCTGGGCTACTTTTGAGCAGGTTTCTTTATAGAAAAAAAGTAATTTTTGAGAGCTTTATTTTGATATAAAGTACGTCAAAAATTGAGTTCGAAAAGCCTGATTGCATCAGGCTTTCTCTCTCCCGGTGTTGCTTTGTGTTGATTTTCTTAGATATACGAGACTGATATGATATATCAATATATATCAGATAGTATCAAGAAAGCCTGATACAATCAGGATACTGAATCAAAGGTGAAGAGAGATTGAAACAGCTGACTTTCTAAGGGAGACTGAAATATCTCAGTGTTTCACTTGGATCATAAAACTGGAATATATGCATATCATATATATATATATATATATATATATATATATACTGCGTGAAAGATTGCATATCTATTTTATTTATCCTGTTAATTTAATTAATTCAAAAATTCAATCTTAATTAAAATATTTCGTAATGAAAAATAAAATCATGTTTTTTTAATTAATTAATTTTAATTAAATAAAAAAAAATTATATATTTTATTTTTTGCAAAATATACATTTAAAATGATTATTTTTAAAAAATCAAATACCTTGGAATAACGTGAAAATTAATTTCAGATTTTGAATTAATTAAAAAAAAATATTTAATCAAAATAAATTATTATTTTTTGAAAAATATGAAACGAAAAATAGAATAAATAAATACCTTTAATCACTACCTTAGTTGAAAAGTTAAAGAAAAAACTGTACATTTATTAAATTTTATTTGTTACTCATTTTAACACGAAAAGATGGTTTGATAAATCAAAATCTTTAGAATCGTGTACATGGAAAAATGTTTGATTTTTTTAGATCGTGTGTTTTTAGAAATTAATAAAATTATTTTAATTAAACAGATTTTTATAACCCTCAAAAATATTTTAAAAATCTAAGTGAGAGAAGGAATTTATTCACGGATAAATTCTGCGGTCTCCATCACTAATTATAAGCGATGCAATTAAACCCTGCGTATCGGCAGTAAAGCCTTCCTCCCCAATGGACAGATTAATTGCAGTATCGACAGTGCAAACCTCTTTTATGGATAATTCCGAATAATTGTTAGTGTGGATCACTTCTCCATCTGAAGGGTTCATTGCGAAATGATTAATTCGGGACTCGGTGATGGTTAACACTTAGTTATATATAATAGTATTCTTTCCATCTGAGTCACTGCTATTATATACTGGACCGAAACTGTGTGAGCTATTTAATTTTACTTGGAATGGTCAGTTGCCTAGATAGTAAAATTAAAAAGAATTGGCATGTCTGGTCTTATGAATGATAGTAGACGTCCTCCCATCAAGGCAAGCTATTCTCAGGTCGCCAGGCTGCTCACGAATTAATTTTAAAATAGTAGAGGGAACCAAATTAAAATAAATTTAAAATTTTGCTCATCATAATTAACGATTTTT
>JAUMHN010377626.1:0-17067 GCA_032360265.1 Heliamphora ciliata
GGCGACCGCCATAAAACTTTTGTAGAAATCTTAGCCAAAAGTGGTGACCGCCAACTCCCATTGTGGCGACCGCCATAAAACTTTTGTAGAAATCTTAGCCAAAAGTGGTGACCGCCAACTCCCATTGTGGCGACCGCCATAAAACTTTTGTAGAAATCTTAGCCAAAAGTGGTGACCGCCAACTCCCATTGTGGCGACCGCCATAGAATTTTGTAGAACCTTTCAAAAACATGGCAACCGCCAACTCCAAATGGCCTGACGTGTCCCAAAACGTTGCAGCATTCCATTGGTTGAAGAATTCTATAAATACCGTACCCCAACGTACGTTTTCAGTTCGAATTTTGAGGGAGAGAGACTCTGCTGATACATCGAACGATCCCGAGCCCCGACACCGAAGTCCTGCCGAAATACCGAGTCCTGAACCTCCAATACCTACATTGAAGCCTACATTGCTTGAATCATCACTCAAGGATTGGCACGCCAAGGCACATTCCACAACTTGAGAATTCTCCGGCAATCTAGGTACCCCGTTTAGATCCCGATCTTTCTAAACTCTACTTTCTCTCTTTTGAAGTGATCGGGTTAATTGTCAATTTTAATTTGCACGTTTTCGTTATTTATGTAGTTAACATTGTTTATTGCTTAATTTATTTCGTTGAATTTAGTCTTGTAAATTAATTCCTTAATTCACACCCCACACTAAGCACATTATCTTTTTATTCTTTTATTTATTTACTTATTAAATGGTGCTAACATATTTTAGCGGTAACAACTTAATAATGTTGTTAATTGTTGTAATAATGCACCTAAATTTATATGAATGTAGTAATCAATACTACATTTCGCATTTAAGTTAAATAGTTATTTTTGTTATTTCTTTTATCTTTCTAGTATTAGTTTAATTGTCTTCACTAATATTTATTTTCATTCTCTTTTCTTTTCTTATAATGTTAATGTCATTTCTTTTATTAGCATTAGTTTAATTTTTTAGTATTTATTTTATGTTATTTAGTTGTTTTAATTTACTCTTAATAGTACTCTAGTTCATTTTCTTTTCTTGTAACATTAGTGTTCCATTTTATTTTTAGTGTTTTTTTAGCATTCATTTTCTTTTTAATATTAGCTTAATAATCCTTCATTAGTCTTTATTTCTCGTTTTCTTTTCTTTTCTAGTAGTGTAATTTTTTTTTTCTAGCATCTTATTTTCTTTCCCTATAATGTAGTTTTATTTTATTTTCTTTTTCTTTTCTCTTAATGCTAATTTATTTTTTTCTTTATTAGTGTAAGGCTCCTTCTTTATTTTCTTTTTCTACCTTATTTTCTTATAACTTTATTTTATCTTTCTTTTTCTATCATTTTCATTAACCCTAAAAATAAAAAAAAAGTCTTTTAATTTAATTCTCATTATTTGAATGTAATTTTCTTCCCTTTTGTTTTTTTTTCTCTTTATTTTCTTTCATCCTTTTAAAATTTAAATAGTTAGCTTTCTTTCTCATTAGTTCAATAAATATTTTCTAGTTTCCTTATTCTTAGTATAAATTTTCTTTTATAATTTTTTTTCTTATTTTTTTAAAAATCTTTTAACTCTCTTTTGTTAAAACACACTTATTTTTGCTAGTAGACTTTCTTTCCTTTAAAACATAGAATTCTTGTACATTCGTTTATTACTTATCATGTTCCTATTTTTCTTTCTAAATAAATGTTATGCATGTTTTGATAATTTTCATTAAATACATATTTAGAATAATTTAATTTATTTTGTAGGAAATCATGTCCAAGTTATTTCAGCATTTTTAACCTATTCATTTGAACCATACTAGTTTAGTTTATTTTTTTATAAAATCGCATGCGGATGTGTTTCATGTATCATTTAGATAGAAATTGTATATCATAGGACTTAGGAATTAATCTCTTTATTTGTCCTAATTTGGAGTGCTATGTACATATGTTATGTATTTTTCATATTTAATTTTGGATGTTCTCTTTTTGCCTCCATTTTTTTTAGTTGCATGCATTTGAGAAATTCTGTTAAAGAACCGATGATGATTAGTAGAGGCCAACCTTATGGTTGGGCGAACGGGGTGCCTAACACCTTCTCCGATTCGTACTTTAACCCCGGAACCATTTTTCTCTAGTTAACGTTTTAAAGATCAGTGGTTATTTTTGTTTTTCTTAGCTTTTCTCAAAAATTAAATGGCGACTCTATTTTCAATAAAAATAGGTTTTCAAATTTGGCTTTCAAGGTGTTTAAAATATTTTTCAAAACATCTTTGACTTTTCTTATTTTTATGACCCCTAAATTCCAACGCCACAATGATCTATCATGATCTTAAACTTGCTAATCTAGCATCTTAGGATTTACGTAAAAATCCTAATTCACAAAGTGTGGAATATTAATAATGTGGGTTAGGGTTAGTATAACCGCATATATATAGGGTTACAGCAGGAACCTGTAGAGTAAATATAACTTAGGCTTCTAATATAATTATGAAAATCCACCTTTCCCTGAGACAATTTCATAAAAATATAAATTACAATTCATACTACTAAAGAATCATAATTGCTCTCATAGCTATATGCTCAAAATTGATTATTCGAGCTCCTGTTATTAAATGTTTAACTCATCTTCCCACGCTAAAATTCTCAATACCCGCTAATTAAATTTAATTACTGATAATTTAACTTAATCAATTTCTTAAAATTTTTTAAGCCCTTCTGCTTAACTTATTTGACGGCTGAATAATTAAATCCACTTGCAGGGTTTGACTCGGTCAAAATTTATAAGCTTTCTTAAGGGGGTATCGTCAATCCCGAACAATCGAGACGTAGATTTCGTCAATAATTAATATTCGCTATAATTTAATACAGCTATCTAACTCACCGGGAATATTGACCCGTAAAAGATCTGACCCTCTAATGAATCAAAATAACGAATATTAAATATATGCGAATAATAATTATTTCAGAATTAAGAGCATAAATACTCATAATAACCTTGGGTGTGAATTAATTTATATAGTCAGTATAAACTTAATTACCCCAATGTGGTCCTATTTAATACACAAAGTGTACTAACACAGAGAGTCAGAATAATAGACGTCACTATTAGCTGTTCCCCGTAACCAAGATAAGCCGACTAAAATTCTGTACTACAGTTGTACCGATGATTTGTTTAAATCCATCTAAACTGTAAATCGTAAACTTATATTCTACAAGAACCTATAATCTGATCTTCTGTGTGTAAATCGTATTCTACACACAAGATTAAATACTGTACAGAATAAAGAATATCAATGTATAACATTAAAGAAATGATATAACACACATTGCTCGTTAAGATTCTCATAAAATGAAATATAATTTTATTAAAGAATAAAATAAAATACTAAAACCAACAAAATCTATGGTTTCTTAGTATACAATACTGACAATCTCCTACTTATACTCAGAACTATACTGCCATACATTTGACTCTCATGCCCTCTACATGACTATTAAAAGTCTTAGCCGGTAAGTTATTTATAAAAGGATCTGCAAAGTTGTCACTTGATGCAATCTTGATCATAACAACATCACTTCTCTGTATAATTTCTTGTATCATGTGATATTTACGCTCAATGTGTTTTTCTTTTTTGTGAATTATTGGCCCATTCGAGTTTACAACCGCTCCGCTATTATCACAATAAAATGTAATAACTGACTGAACTGAAGGCACCACATTTAGATCCAACAAGAAGTTCCTGAGCCAAACGGCCTCCTTGGCTACTTCAGAGGCTGGCACGGACTCGACCTTCATGGTAGAATCAACAATGTAGGACTATTTGATATTCATCCAACTTATAGCTCCACCTCCCAAGATAAACACATATCCTGAGGTAGACTTACGGGAATTTTTGTCTGATTAGAAGTCTGAGTCCGTGTACGCTAAAGGTACTAGACTACCTGCCTAGTAAATTAACATATAATCCTTATTTGTTTTCAGGTACTTAATTATATTATTACCGCAGTTCAATGCTCATGCCCTAGGTTAGACTGATATCTGCTAACTATGCCAACGGTAAAGCAGATGTCGGGTATGGTACAAAGCATAGTATATATTAGGCTTCTTACTATTGAAGTATAAGGAGCCGCCTTCATCTTCTCTATCTCATCAGGTGTCTTAGAACACTGATCCTTGGATAAAGTGATTCCATACCTGAAAGGGAGAAACCATTTGTTGAATTTCTGCATACTAAAACGAGCAAAGATGTCATCATATACTTTGTTTGTGATACACTCAATATTCTTTATTTTTGACCTCGCAAAAGCTTGATCCCAAAGATGTGACTAGTTTCTCTCAAGTCCTTCATATCGAACTGCCGAAATAATCATATTTTTACTGAAGATAACACTCTCACATAATTTTCGATGAGCAAGATATTATCTACATAAAGTACTAGAAAGGCTACCACCC
Source organism: Heliamphora ciliata (assembly GCA_032360265.1). NCBI lineage: Eukaryota > Viridiplantae > Streptophyta > Magnoliopsida > Ericales > Sarraceniaceae > Heliamphora > Heliamphora ciliata. Next base: position 4,454 of record JAUMHN010377626.1, read on the forward strand.
TTTCGTCACGCTTCTTGTACATACAAGACTCATTTGAATTTTGATCAAAATCGTAAGACTTTATGACTTGATCAAACTGAGTATTCCAAGACATCAATGCCTGCTTAAGTCCATAAATGGATCTCTTAAGCCTGTATAACATGTGTTCCTGGCCTTTTGCTATGAAATCGTCTGGTTATACCATATCGATACACTCGTCAAGACTTCCGTTATGGAAAGCTGTCTTAACATCCATTTGTCAAATTTCGTAATCGAAATGAGCTGCAATGGATAAAAGAATCCAGATAGACTTAAGCATGACTACCAGCAAAAATGTTTTCCCGTCTGCTCCTCTCTTCCTCTTGTAGATCCATTTACATTTGATGGATTTTATCTCTTCAGGTATTTCTACAAGTTTTCAAACTTAATTAGAATACATAGATTCTATCTTTGAATTCATAATCTTTTGTCAAAGATCTGCATCTTTGTCCTGGAGTGCTTCGTTGTAGTTACATGGTTCGGTATCTAGTTTTATTGGGATCCTGTTAAAAGACTTTTCTAAGAACATATACCGATCATGTTGATAAACAATCCTCTCACTACGATGAGGCACTACTTGTGTCTGTGTACTAGCAATAACGCGCTGTGCAGAATCTGAACTCTGTGCACATTATCCACATGCTTGTCTGGCATGTTAATGGTAGCACCTTGATCTGATTCAGGATTTACACTTGTTCCGATAATCCTCTCACTACAGCCAGGTAATGCGATATCTGTGACTTGTGGTTCTTCTTTCAGTCTATAGATATTTCCTCTTAATTCTTTCAGAATAATTTTATTTTTGGGTTTGTGGGCCATAATATAATTCTCTTCTCAGAATTGGGCATTGATACTAACAATAACCTTTTAATCCTTAGGATTATAAAATAAATTACCTTTTGTTCTCTTGAGATATCTGACAAAGAAGCAAACTTCTGTTCTCGGTTTCAACTTACCTACATTCTCTTTCAGCACATTTGCTGGATACCCTCAAATTCGAATGTCTCAGACTAAGCTTGCGCCCGGTCCACAATTCAGTGGGAGTGGAAGCTACTGGCTTAGAAGGTACCAAGTTCATAATATAAGTTGTTGTCTCTAATGCAAGTCTCCAAAATGAATCGGGTAATTCCGAATAACTCATCATCGGTCTGACCATCTCTATAAGATTTTATTCTTTCTTTTTGCTACACCATTCTGCTGCGGAGTATCCGGTGCAGTTAATTAGAATATAATCTATTATGATGAAAAGTAATCTTTAAACTCTCCAAAGAGGTACTCGCCACCACGATCGGATTGTAATGATTTGATACTTTTATCCAAATGCTTCTCCACCTCAGTCTTGAATTCTTTGAATTTCTCAAAGTATTCAGACTTACGGTGCATTAGGTAAATGTATCCATACTTTGAGTAGTCGTCAATGAAACTGACAAAATACTCAAAATCACCTCTAATCCGGATAGTCATAGGATCACACACATCAGAGTAAACCAGTTCTAACGGTTCTTTAACTCCATGGCCTTTGGTTGAAAATGGCCTCTTAGTCATCTTACCCTCTAAATAGGACTCAGACTTGAAATGCTTCTACTTACATTGAACTCAAATGTTCATATTCTATTAGTCCATTTATTCTTTTTAGATTAATATGACCCAAGCGTAAGTGCCTAATAAACGTTTGATTCATTAAAGAAGGATCATTTCTCTTATTTGGTAAATTAGATGTGTTATTCAATTCAGTTAGTTATAGTGTAGGAGAGATAGAAAATATAATATACAGATCATACACCAATGTACCTGAACAAATAAAATGTTTATTTTTTTTAATAACCACAGAGTCATTAAAATGAACAAAATATTTTTTCTTCACCAAATTAAAAATTGAAATTAAATTTCTTCTAATAGAAGGTACATAAAGACAATAATTTAAAAGTAAAATCCTATCTCTACTGAAACTAAGAGTAGTATCTTCTACTGCAACTGCTGTCACTCTGGTATTATTGCCCATATGTAGGTAAATTTCTCAATCACTGAGTTGCCTGATTTTCTAGAACCCTTGTAAAGAATTACAGACATGATTAGTAGCTTCCGTATCTAGATAACAGGTATTGGTAGATAACACCGTTAAACATGTATCAACCACTAATGAACAGAAATTACCTTATTTGTTCTGCTTACTGAGAAAAACTAGACACTGCTTTTTTCAATACCCCAACTGGTTACAGTGATAGCACTTTCCCGTCGGCTTCTTCACACCAACTTTTAGTCCCTTAGCTGCTTTTGGACCTGTGCCTCCCTATTTTTGAACTTTTTTTTTCTTCTTGCCTTTTGGTTTAGAAGAAGAACCTTTTTCAGCCACATGCACACGACATGGCTTCATAAGAACACCCTTGGCTGCTTGAAGTTCTTTAAAAAGTTTTGTCAATGAAAAGTTGAGCTTATTCATGAAATAATTCAAGCAGAACTCCTTAAAGTTATCAGGCAACGATTGGAGTGTGATATCGACCTGGGTTTTTCCATCAATCTTAGCTCTTAGGATCTCTAGTTCATTTAGAAGACTGATCATTTTCAGAACATGATCCCTAAATAGGGTGCCTTAAGCCATGCTTGTATTCATCAGAGATTTCATGGCCACATGCTTAGCAGCACGATTTTGATTCCTAAATATTTATTTGAGGTTCATAATCATGTCATAGGTATTAGGTATAAACTGATACTGATATTGCAATACATTTGACATAAAAGCCAAAATGTAACAGCGAGCCATCTGATTAACTTTCTGCCACTTCTATAAGCCTAAGTTTTCTGTTCGGTCGCCCTCTCATCCGGTACTGGTGGACAAATCTCAGATAATACAAATTTATAGTCCTCGGTAGTTAAGACAATATCTAAGTTTTTTTTCCAGTCTACATATTTTGGTTCCGTTAGTTTGTTTTTTTTCAGTATGGTCACGAGTGGATTGAAAGCCATTTTAATCTTGAGAATCACATAATTAAAAACCATTAATTATGACGAGCAAAAAATTTAAATTTTATTTTACAAGGTTCCATCTACTATTTAAAAAAAAAATCGCCAACAGCTTGATACCATGTGAATAGCATATTTCGATGGGAGGACGTCTACTATCTATCGTTTGTCCAGATAGGCCAATTTCTATTAATTTTACTATCCAAGCAACAGACTGTGTCAAGTAAAATTAAATAACAAACGTAATTTTGATCAAGTTAATAATAGCAGTGACTCAAATGGAGAGAATACTATTATTTACAATTAAGTGTTAACCACCACCTAATCTCGAATTAATTATTTCGCAATGAACCCTTCAGATGGAGAAGTGATCCATACTAAAAATTATCTAGAATTATTCTTGAAGGAGGTTTGTACCAGCAATACCGCAATTAATTCTGTTCGATGAGGAGAAAAGCTTTACTGCCAACACATAGAATTAATTACATCACCTACGAATTAGTGATGTAGATCGTGTGATTTATCTGTAAATAAATTTTCTCTCCCACTTAGTTTTTAAAAAAATTTTGAGGGTTATAAAAACTATTTAATTAAAATAAATTTATTAATTTAAAAAAATCACATGATCCGGAAAATTTTAATTTTTTTAAATCATCTTTTTGTGTTTTAATGTGTAACAAATAAAATATTTTAAAATTTTTATTTATTAAAAAATAATTTTAAATGAAAAATCAAGAATTTAATTTTTTTTTCAGTTACACATTTTTTCGAAAAAAATAATTTATTAAAATTAAACTTTTTTTAATTAATTCAAAATTTAAAATTAATCTTCACATTTTTTGAGATATCCGATTTAATAAAAAATTATCTTAAACACGTTATTTTGTAACAAAATAAAATATCTAAAATTTTCTTTCCAAAAAAATTAATTTTAATTAAAGAAAATTTAATTTTATTTTTCGTTACAAAAAAATTAAAATTGAATTTTTCTGAATTAATTAAAATAAATAGGAAATAATCCACACAATTTAAAAAAAATATAAATGTAAGATATGTATGTCTCGATTTCATGATCAAATATAAACTCTTTTGAGTTTCTGCTTTTTGTTAAACGATAAGTTTGAAATCATTCAATCTTATTAGAATCCGCTTTCCGGCATCCGAGACCTGTTAGGAATTTTCGTAATGTAGTGTTATAATTATACAACACTAGCCGAGTCCCAAAACCACCGAAACAACTGGCCATAACCGCCCAGCCACCATCGGCGCCGCCCAAGCCGCCGTCCTCACGCAGCTTTTGCCACCTCATTCGATGTCCATTTTTGCCCCAATTTTTTTTTGAAAAATAGCTCACGAAATATGCTGTTTTTCTGTCAAAAAATAAGAACAAAAACAGTTTCGAAAACTACTTTCGATGAGGGCCGAATAGCCCCCACTGCCGCCGCCTAGTAGCCGTTGCCACTGCTTTTTGATGCTCCTGTGGTTGTTTCGGTTCCGATTTTCTACTGTTTTTAGCACTGATATATAACCATATAATTCCCTAAAGAACGCCTCAAAAATAGTCTTGAAAAAGCATCAAAATAGCCCCTAAAAATTGCCCCGCCGCCGTTGTTGCTTGCCGCTGTTTTTTGTGCCGCTTTTTGCGGCTGCTTTCAAAACTTTTTGGTCTGCTTTCCAGCCATATTTTACTGCTGTTTTATGCCTAAAAACCTGCTAAAAAATAATTTTGAAAATACGTCAAAAATCTACTGAAACGGCCCAAACCGTCGCCGCCAAAGGCGCCGCTGGTGGGGTTGTTTTGTGCCTATTTTTTGTGTTTTTGGAAACTGTTTTGATGCTGTTTTTTAACCCTAAAAACTGCAGAAAACTTACTGAAAAATCTGTCACAAAAACCACGAAAAAATATCACACCCTCGACTCCGAGGTACGCGAACCCCACTTGATAGCGCAACTTTGTAGAATAACCGAAGGGATTCCTTTTTATAAAACCCAATTTATTGTTAGAACCTTCTTTAAAGAAAAACACTTGGATTTTATTTGTTTTAAAAGAAATTTCTTCCCAAAACTTTATAAATATTCTAAGTATAATTTTTAAAAATTTCGGTAAAATTTTTTCTATTTTTCGGACTATTCCAAATTTTTGTATTACATATAAAACATAAACAATACAATATACTCGGGCACTGCCCGATTCACAACTCCCAACCACAATCTAATATAAAAACTAATCTTCTTCACATCATTGTAATTTCGATCATTCCCAGAGTATTAATTCAAACCAACTAAACTCCAATTAATATTCAATATAATTACATTCAATATTAAACAAATCATCTTAATCATCCATCTAATTATTACATAATCGACTAACATTCTTCATTTTATTACTGTTGCATTCATTTCTATGAGATTTAAATTATACACAAACTTCACTAGACTTGCATATTAATTACTTTCATCAAAGACAGTCTCATAGTTTTCGTAAACAAATACGTGAAATTTAATCATATATACACAAAATCTACATCTTTAAATCAAGGGTAAAACTTTGCTCATTTCTTTCTCAAAACATTCTTCAAGGTTCAACCTTCATTTACTCTTCTTTTTATGATTCATCAGGACCTGTAAAAATATTTATTCAATATACGTGAGCCGAAACTTATAAGATAAAAACTAACAAAGATATAATGCATAATATGTGAGGTGTGAATAACATGCTTTTATATAATCATATTCAGATCACTTTTATAACCCCTTCTTATCCCTCATTCATTCACTCTTTATTTACTTAATCTTAACTCTTTATTACTAAATAATTAAACCTTCATTTCAATTCATCTTTTCTCATTCTCATATTTAATTTATATTTTCTTTATCTTTAGTTTCTTTTTCACCTTTAATTCTTATTAGACCCTTAATTCTTTCTCATTCGAAATAGAACCTATCCTTTCTTTTCTTTTCTTTCTTCTCTTTAATCAATTATCCAACACTAATTCATTTTTATTCATCATCGTAATCCCATTAACTTTCTTTCTCATTTGTCAGTTTATTAAGCACATTACTATTCCATTTCATTAACCAAAATACTGAACTGCCGTCGGGTGCAACTTACAGATATCCCTCCATACTTTCCTAATAGGCTACGCGAAACATTTGGATAATAAATAACTCTATAACTCACCACGATAATTACATTTTTCGATTTTCTTAAGGAACATTGACGGGTAGGCAACCCATGCACACTTTTTCGAGGACTAACTCGATGGGTAAGACACTTTACTTGCGCAAGTTTTCGGTCTTTTACTGCGGAGTTAGTCAAATCCAACATATCATATTCACATCAACAATCATCGGTTCAATATTCAGTTAATCATATTATTATTCATTATCATATTATTATTCATTATCATTTATTAATAATTTCTTCAAAACCTTCTTTTGTTAAGATTAGTTTTCCTTTTATAATGTTTTGCTTTCTTTTTTATTTTGTTAAAACCCAAAAATCATAAAAATGCATAAAAAAATGTAAATAATTAAGTTTTCTTCCTTTTCAATAGCTTAATAACATTTTCTACTATTTTCAATTTAGTATGTTTTTTCTTTTTCTTTATTTTTCTGTTAACTTTCAAAATTCTCTTTGTTATAAAACTCTCATAAGTTTTCTCTTAGCATATAATTTTCATGCATATTTTTACATTTAGTTTTTATCTTTAAAGTTAATTTAGTTTATTTTTAATTATGCATGTTTTTGGCTATTCTCTTTAAATACACGTTTAGACTTGTTTAGTCTATTTTGATAGAAAATTCATGTTTAGGTAGTTTTGGTAATTTCTAGTATACTTTTATTATTTGGCTAAATCACATATTTGCGTAAATTTTTGGACTTTCACCGATGAGCAATTAAGGCCCAATTTCACCACATTGTTACGGTGCATCTATAAAGTTATTAAAGGCATACAATATATCCATTAAATCAATTAAAGGCAAACAACCACGCCATACGAAAATTATGGAGGCAAACCAACATTTTCATAATACTATCACAATTTTCACCGAATCATTAAAATCCATGCTTAACCCTAAGGATTAGCTCTAAACACCAAAAATTTATATTTTTGCAATATTTTCATAAATTTCTTCGATTTTCAAAACTCATGCATTTGAAAATCATATACATATGCATCCACCAACTTTATAATAAACCTCAACAACATAAACCATGCTTTTTATCCACCAAATGAGGCTTAAACATAAAAATTCGTCATCTTATGGCATTTTAAAGCAAATAAAAGCATGTAATCACACAACACTCTTTTAAAGCATGATAATCTAGAATCCTGCCATATTGAGTTAACAACTCGATGCTTTAACTCCCCGCGAAAAACCAACGTTGTCGAAACGCGATTTCACTCAGATAGATGCAAGCCCTTGACGAGTAGAGCACTATTTCGCTATCGCAATGCAAAAAATCAAGCCCAGAGCAAGGACAAATGTAGAGAGAAGGCTAGGGATTTGGGTTTCTTTGAGAGAGAGAGAGAGAGAGAGAGAAGCTTGTTGGATAAGTTATGGACCAAATGCCAACGCAATGGTCTGTCTCGCGCATAACAACTCCTGACAGACCAATCGATCGGTCTTAAGATCGATCGAGCAGTCCTGCTTAGAAATTCTAATTTCGCGTAACAACTTCCAATGTGTCTGGGATTAATTCTATCTTGCATTTCTAAGCCACAATATGCACACATCACATAGAAATAAACCATTCTACAACAACCTTGTACAATACATAACCAATCAAACATAAATTACAGAAAAAAAAGAAAAAGAAATCGAGCCTTATTAGTAAATTTATATTTTTTAATATTTAGTTGTGAATGAATAGACGACATGAATATTTGGTTTTAAGGAATTAATTGATATTTTGTTACAGAAATTAATGGGAATGAATATAGATAATATTGCTATATTGTTATGGAAAAATGAATAAATATTTTATTATAGGGAATGAATATTTTATTATAGAGATTTAGCTGTAGCAATAAAGAGAAAATTTTGTAGTTTTTACGACGGCTGCAGCACCGTTGCAAAAACAATCACAACTACATTAAGATCGTCGCCAATATATTTGCGTCAGGTCACTAACCATCGCTAAAGTATTTGCAACGGCATGGTTGCTGTAACAAATAGTACATTTATAGTCGTCTTTTTGCGACTGCATTTTTACTGTTTGTAATGGCAAGAGGCCAACGCAAAATGCCTTTTTCTAGTAGTAATATAAGCACAAAAGAGAGTTGATTTCTAAACAATGTGAAAAATATGAAGATGTTGTGAAAATAATAAATTGATAAAACTTTAAATTAGTGAATAAATGCAGAATACAAATATATAAGACTAACTAGTTTCTCGAGAACAGTTATATCATAGATCTTCAAGATTATCTATATTTATTTCTCTTTCAAGTTTTCTTCTAAGATCATCTATATTTATTTCTCTTTCAAGTTTTCTTCTTTTCATCTATCCATGACATTGCAGAGCATTCTTTCTTTTATATGTAAAAGGAAATTAACGCATTAATGAAGATCATTAATATGGTCATTTATTACGCGTTCAGTTTCATAACACTCTCCCTTGAATGACCATACACTAAGAATATGCATCGTTAAAAACTTATCAAGGAAAACCCAATGAGACAAAACCTTTGGTGAAAGAAAAAGTGTACAATATTCTTGTGTTCCCATCATGGTGATAGACGCCTTCAGATTGCTTCATTAAAACCTTACTAAGAAAAGTCTTATAGAAAAAAACCTTATATGAAGGAAAAATAGTACAATCTACAAATGTTCTTTAGGCAAGTGTCTCCTCCCCAACTTCACATGATAAATCCCTAAGTTTACGCATTATAGTTCTCTTTACTAGCTTTCTGATTATTGCAGTCGGTAATGATTTTGTAAATAAATCTATTGAATTATCACTTGAGCGTATTTGCTGAATATCAATGTCACCACACTTTTAGAGCTCATGTGTATAAAAGAATTTTAAAAAAATATGCTTAGTCCGATAACCCTTGATGTAGCCTCCTTTGATCTATGTAATGCATGCCGTATTATCTCCATACAATATTGTTAGAGTATCTTTAATAGAGGAAAGCCCACATTTGTTTTCGAATATGTTGAATCATTGACCGTAACCAAATACACTCTCGACTTGCTTCATGAATTGCCAATATCTCAAAGTGATTTGAAGAAATTATAGTTAATGTTTGTTTTACAGATCGCCATGATATAGTTACGTCACCATAAGTAAATACATACCTTATTTGCGATCAAGCCTTATGTGGATCAGAAAGATAACCAGCATCTGTATATCTAATTAACTGCGATTTTGATCCATTTGAATTAAACAAACCTAGGTTTGTTGTTCCTTAAAGATATCGTAATATATGTTTAATTCCATTCTAATGTCTTCGAGTAGGCAGAGAGCTATATCTTGTTAACAAATTGAAAGAGAATGATATATATGGTCTTGTGCAATTTGCAAGATCCATAAGGGCCCTAATTGCACTTAGATATGGTACTTTAGGACCAAAAAGTGTTTCTCCATCTTTTTGAGGACGAAATTGATCTTTTTTTGTATCAAGTGATCGAGTAACCATAGGAGTGCTCAAAGAATACGTTTTTATCCATAGAAAAGTGTTTCAAAACTTTTCTTGTACATGTAAACTAGTGTATAAGAATTTCATTTTGCAAATGCTCAATTTGTAGGCCAAGACAAAACTTTGTTTTGCCAAAATCTTTCATCTCAAACTCGTTTTAAAACAAATAGTAATTTTTTTCAACTCTTCTAAAGTCCCAATAAGATTCAAGTCATCTACATATACTGCAATAATAGCAAATCCAAATTTTATCCTTTTAATAAAAATGCATAGACATATTAGATCATTCACATATTCTTCTTTAACTAGATATTCACTGAGTCGATTGTACCACATATGTCCAGATTATTTCAACCCATATAACGATCGTTGCAGTTTGATCGAATAGATACTTCTAGGTTTAAATTGCATGCTTCAAACATTTGATATCATTTGGAAATTTTCAAATAAATATCAGTATCAAGAGATCTATATAAATATGCTGTAACTACATCTATTAGACGCATATCCAAACTTTCTGTACCAACCAAGCCAATCAATACAGGTTTAAATACTTTACATTTTGTTAGAGCATTTAGTTCTGCTTGAATTTCTTCTTTTCATAATGGTTAATCATTCCTACGTCGACATTTGTGGTTCATTTTCATCATTACTTCTGGTAATATTAAGAGAAACTTTAAATGAGAATACATTGTTGACAATAATTCTATTTCTATACCAAATTTCTTTTGTACTCATGTAATGTGTTGAGATTTTATCATTTTCAGGTGCCTATTCCTTTTCAAGAGAAAAATAATTTTGAACTGTCTCTTTAAGAGGTTCCACTTATAGAGTTGTTTGTTTAGGAGATTTAGCCTCCTTAGGGGCACTAGTGAGTACAACTTCTTTAGGAGTACTAACTTCTCTGTCTTGAATTGTCCTCTTCTAGGGAATTTTATCTTTGGCCCCAACAAGCCTTCCACGCTTCTGGCATATTTTATATTTGGCCCCATCGGTACGACTGTAGCACAGATTTTTAGTAGGCCTGTTTTGGTTACGGTAAATAGATAATAGCGTTGTCTATTGTTTCGGCTCTCTGTACTAGTACACTTTATGTGCATTGAACGAGACATTTGGGGTAATTAATTTTATACTGACTATATAAATTAATTCACACTCCAAGGTTATTATGAATAGTGCTTATTCTCTTAATCCTGAAATAATTATTGATTTGCGTATATTTAATATTCGTTGTTTTAATTTATTAGATGGTGCAATTTTATATGGGTCTACATTTCCAGTGAGTTGGATAGCGGTATTATTTATATGGTGAATAATAATTATTAACGGAATTTAAGTCTCAAAGGATCGGGATTGACGATACCCCCTTAAGGAAGTTTATAAGTTTTGACCGGGCCAAATTCTGCAGGTAGATTTAATTATCCGGTCGTCAAATAAGTTAAGTAGAAGGGCTTAAGGAATATCAAGATGTCGATTAAATTAAATTGTCAGTAATTAAATTTAATTGACGAGTATCGAGAATCTTAACGTGTGAAGAAATGGTAAGCATTAAATAACAAGAGCTCAATGCTATATAGTATTGAGATTATGGGTCAGAGTGCAATTATAGTTCTTTAGTAGTATGAACTGTAATTTAATATTTTATGAAAATCACAGAAACTGCTGCTGGTTTTCCATAATTGTAGATACCGTTATGAGGTTTGCTTAATTGTAGAAACCGCTGATACGTGCTTGTGTTCCACTGAAAGTCTTACTCATAATTACTCTTCAAGTCTTTGCTGTAGCCCTATAAATATGCGAGTAGGCTGAACCAGTTTCATAACTTGTCTTCTAAGACTAAAGCTGTCCTGGTTCTACCGGTACGAGTTCTCAGAGGATTATAGACCATACTATATCCAAAAATCGCATAAGAAAATATAGTAGAAGATTTAACAGGAGTTTCAACTCGGATTCAAATCGTAGTTAAAGATTCGACCGGTAAAAAGGTATTCTTCTAAATTAACTTCGGATGCACAAGTTTTATTTTGATCGTTCTTTATAAAAAGTTTTATCTGGAGCCTGTTTTGGCAATTGCCTGTCCAGTTAATTTTTTTCGTTAATCGTCTGCAAAAAATCAAGATCTTGGCAGTCTTGCCTTTAACAATTGGTATCAGAGCCGTTTTGTTTTTTGTTTTTGGTTATCGGGATTGGGTAGTTTTAGAACTGTTGCTAATTTTATTTTGCAGGCGTTCTAATTCTGGTTTTATAATCGTAATTTATTTTTTATGTTTGATTGAATGATGTGAATGATGATTATTTTTTTAATCACGGGGGTTGACCGTGATAGATTGAATGTTATCCTTCGAAATATAGGATCGATGTAATAGATAATTTTATATTTTTAAATATCTATTTAGATTATTTAAGAACAGGTTGAACATATCTAAGAACACAAAGAACGGAGCGGCACCGGCGGTGGTTTGGGTTTTAACAGGCCACAGATCGTGATAAGTTTTTAATGGTTTTAAATAATTTTTTTTAGTGAGTTTTTTCGCAGTAATTATGTATAAAATAGCATAAAAAATAAGTCAAACATCGCGAGGAAAAATTACTAAAACAGCCCAGTTTTGACGTAAAAAACCGAGTTCGGAATGAGGTCGAAACAGTCCCGAAAAGTTGGCTGCAAAGTGCTGTTACAGATAGTAGCATTTTTTCCGATTCGAACAATTTTTTCGGGTAGGTTTTTAGCAGAATTTTTGACAAAAAAATCTCATGTTTCGAGAGCTTTTCAACGATATAAAGCTCGTCGAAAACAAAGCCCAGACGAGGCGGCGGCAAGGAGGTGGCGGCGGTGGTGGCTGGTGGTGGTTCGGCGGTTTCTCTCTCTCGGGGTTGCTTTGTATTGATTTTTTAATATATACGAGACTAATATGATTTATCAGATAGTACCAGGAAAACTTGATGCAATCAGGACACTAAATCAAAGGCAAATAAGGATTAAAACAGT
>JAUMHN010377736.1:0-40741 GCA_032360265.1 Heliamphora ciliata
AGCTCGAACATCGAATTTCCAAAATCTGAATTCGATCCGTTCGACCTAGCCAAGACCAGCTACTATAACGATGTACTGTAATCGTATCAATGAAATGTCTGGGTCCATTGCGATTGTGAGCCTGCCTGTATAATCTGTCAGAACCTTTGACCAGATTTTCGTGCATCACGCACCGAGTCAAACACTAGACAGAATATACAGACTATGCATTCATACATCACATATGTAAATATGAAACCATAAATGCAAAATCATCTCAAATGTTTCTCATTAATATGTCAGGGATCCAGAATAAAATATATAAAAAACATGATTTTTTAGTATACATTCTCAACACCACCTTACGTTTTGTTTTGTCAACCTTACAATCGCCTCTAACATCCTAGTTGTCAGATCAAGTTCCACTGGTCCCATTTGTGGAGAGTCTTCTTGTCGTGCCTCATTATACCAATTCGTGTTGAATGACGCTTCGTCCGAGTTCTCCATGCTTCACCCTATTATAATAAAGGTATGGATTAGGACTCGATACAAGAGTCCAACTTATAGGTGTGGGCATTTTCAGGGAGCACGATGCATCTAATATCTATTATTTTTATAAAAATATTATTTTCTTTTTAAAACAAGAAAATCCAAGATATTCCAGCACGTTTTTTTAGGAAAATAGAGTCGCCACTTGATTTTTGAGAAAAATAAAAAAAAACAAAAAAAGAAGGCCACGGGTCCTTTTTAAGCGTAATTTAAGAAAAAGAGAGTTCGGGGAATAAGGTACGAAAAGAGAATGTGTTAGGCACTATTTTTGCCCAACTGTAAAGTTGGCCTCTACTTTGTCAATATTGGTTCTTATTTTAAACTTTTTAAAGGTAACATATATAGAATAGGAGGTTAAAGAGAGTCCATACAAAAGCAAACAAAGAAGAAAAATCTTAATTACAATCCTAAGGGTCTTACAACTTGGTTATCATTTCTAAACATGCCACACATATTGTTTGGGCAAAGCAAAGCCAAAAGCATGCGATGAAAACTCAGACAAAGAAAGTAAAAGCCTAAGAGTCATGCAATAGTGTTTCTGTCTCTAACATGCTATATACCAACTGTACAAAAAGGATAAAAGGAATTCAAACACTATTTTCAAGCTACTAGAAATACAGGAAAATCACAGTCGTAGCAACTAATGTTGCAGCCATGACAAAATAAGTCATAAAACTTGTGACTGTGACAAATATAGGGTTACCGCAAGAAAAAGAGATGTAAAGAGTCACGGCTGTGACAACCAAAGGTTGCAGCCATGGTATTTTTGAGGTCCGAAATGGTATTCATCATGGAAGGTCCAACAGAATCTCAAATGAATGGGATGTGTAGGATGGAGACCATAACTCACTTTATCAAGGCTAGATCTACCATCCAATGTCCTCAACTGTAACATTTATCTAGAAACAGAATGTTCAAAACATTAAAAATAGATACCAAAAGGATTAAAATATACTTTTCATGCTACTGATCTCACAAAAAAGTTCACGATCGTAGCATCAGAATGTTACGGCCGTGAAAAAAATAAAGAGAAAAGTTGTGGCCAAAAGCAAATAAGTAGCGACCGTAATATTTGGGTCAAAATATCCCACGGTTGTGACAATCGAGGGTCGCAGCCATTAGTTTTTTCTTTAAAACCACAGAGACTTTTTCACGTGTCTAATGTGCCAGTGAATACGAAATAGATTAAGGTATACTGTTCTATGAGATACAAGAGGTTATAGACATATTATTTTATCATGAAAACTTGTATAAACATGCTTGATATGAATAGATTACATTAGAAAAATGAAATAACGAATGTAACCTTAGCCGTGACACCCTCGGGAGAGAGAAGGAGAGGGTTTAAAGAAATGCCACGATTTCCCTAAGGTTACCTCGTGTAGCTAACCACCTCGAATGTCCCCTCGGATGTGGGAGTAGAATATCGCCATATGATCCGTGCTCCAAGGCCTCACCAGTGCAACCAAAGTCATGAATGAGGTCCGGGAGTATCAGGAGTATCAAAATATCGGGTGGGAATCTAATTCGGCAGAGTACTAGTGTCTAAGTATCACTCTCTCTGATTTTGTGGGAATGACGCCTAAAGGTGTCAAAGTGGCGGTTGTTACCTTTAATTGTACGAACAGTGCCAGCCGCTACTTTTATGGCAATGATAATGGTAGCCGTAACTTTTAAAAGTCGCAGCTAGGTTTAGGGTTTCACAAATGTGGCGGCCGTGAGAATCAGAAGTTGCGGCCTGCACTAGGATCACAAAAAGGTGGTGGCCGTGAAAGTAAGGACATAGCCTTTTGTAAGGTTTTTGAAAAAGGTAGCGGCTGTGAGGATCATGGATGTCGCGGTCTGAAGGTTTTTAGTGGTTTCTTTAGTTTTGAACTGAATTCTTGACTTTGGTTACTTGGGAGTATTCTTGAGCACAATTCCCATGTTTTCATCATTGAGGAGCATTCGAGATGGGTGCCTAAGATTCGACTTGGTCAAATTGGGGTGTCTACAGTTGCCCCTCTTTGATAGAGCTTGCAACAACTCGTGGTGCTAGTAAATGTCAAAGCTCCAGAGATAAATGTTTGAATAAGCCACCAATTTTGGGCACAAACAAAACATGTAGAGAAGCGTGGTCGAACCCAAATTTCCATTGAGCTTCCTATGTACCCCATTTGCAAGGGATCAGACCGGTCGTAGTTCGTGGGGCGATGCATATGTGAAAATAGGTTAATAATAATTTATGGCAAATACAGAATGATACAAACATGTATAATGCAAATATACAAGGGTTTAAGGTCACAACACGGACCGAAGATTGTTAAAGATTAGTTTTAGGTCATGAATGGATTGGAGGGTCAGTTTAAGGTCCTGAGGAGGACCGAAGGTATACAGAGGCATTTTAAGGTCATGTGAGGACGGAGGAGTCAGTTTAAGATAATGAGGAGGATCGAACGTTTTAGGGGCGGTTTTAGGTCATGCAAGGACTAGCGAGTCAGTTTAAAGTCGTGAGGAGGACCAGTGAGTCTGTTTAAGGTCATGAGAAGGACTGAATGGATAAAGGGGCATTTTAAGTTCATGTAAAGATCGAGGACTAGAGGGGCAACTTTTAGGACATGCAAGGACTGAATGGTCAATTTAAGGTCATGAGGAGGATCGAGGAGTCAATTTAAGTTATGAGAAGGACCGATTATTTTAGGGCAGTTTTAGGTTGTATAAGGATCGAGAAGCCAATTTAAGGTCATGATGAGGACCGATGAGTCAGTTTAAGGTCATGAGGAGGACCGATTGTTTTAAGGGGTAGCTAGAACTTCAAGAGTGGCTATAAAGGAAGAGTTTGGCCAATCAAACCAAAGCAAGAGTTGGAAATGCTCAAGGGTTGATGTTTAAAGAGGGGGGAGGGGCATCAAAACATATCAGCCGTTGCTTTTAAAAGTGGCGGCCTGAACTATTAGCCTTAGGATATTGGCATCCTGAACATTAGGGACTTGCGACCGTACAAAACCTTTGAGAAATGGCATGGCCGCAGGACACAAAAGTTGCGGCGTGGATTGAGATGTTGCGGCCATGAGATTTAAAAGGGGTGGATCTCGAGGCCGCAAGATCAATAGTAGAATATGAGTCTGGGGTTGTTAAAAAAAAACCATTTGTGCGAACCAGAACCGAAGCTTTCTCTCTCACTCATACTCTTCCATCTCTCTCATCTCTTTCACTCATACTCTCTTGCTCTCATTTCTCACTCTTATCCTTCCCATCTCTCAGCCATCTTGTTCCTTCTCTCTTTCCTCTCTGTGGTCTTCTCTGCTATGGTGGGATGTTTTGGCTTCGTCGGCGACGAAGGTGGCACCAGTGGTAGTAGAGGTGGTGTAGGAGTGGCTGGCCGCCAAGGAGGGGTGGCGATAACGGTGGAGGTGACGTCGACAACAGAGGAGGTGATGGTGGCCAATAAGAGGGTGTTACCGCGGGTGATGGCAGTGAAGGTGGTGATGATGCCACGGGTAAGGAGGTGTTTCTTATTGGTGGCGTACTGGGTATGCTAGAGCATTTCGACCTAGCCACATACATCCCCTTCATCACCGGTTGTCGAGGCTCGGGATGAAGCGGCTTACTCTCCCAAACTTGGTTGCGGAGCGTGAGGTCCTTCTTCGGCAACGTGAGGTGCATCTCTCGGCCGTGAACTTGTTGGTAAGCCGAAACCTTCTTCAAAACTCTCACGTTTATTCATTCGCTTTGATACGAGAAAAACACATGTTCATTGGATGCGCTTTCAAACTTGATTGGGTTGAACTTGGTTAGTTTAAATCTTTGAACTTGATTGACCAGTTAATTTTGAGTTGAATTGAATGTCGAATTGGAATTTTACTGAATCCTAATTAAATTTGATCAAATCTTGAGTTGAGGTTGAATCGGATTGAAACTAAGTTAGAATTTGAGTTGCTTGATTCTTGAGTCGATTTTGAAATTGGTTAAATTGAATTTAAGCGGACTTCAATATAATTGAGTTTAGATGAGGTTTTTGATCAATTTTGAAAATTAGATTTGAATTGGGATAGAAACGAGTTCGAATCGAATTTGATGTGAGGTTGAAATTCGAATTTGAAAAACTTTAAATGTTGAGTTTAAAGGTTGAATTGAATTATATCTTGGATTTGAATTGGACCTTGGATATCGCATTTTGAATTTGAATTGGATTGAACTTTGGATTCCGATTTAATTAAAATGAACTTTGAGGTTGAATTGGATTTGAGTTGAACCTTGGGTTAGGTTTAGGTTGAATTGGATTTAGGATTTTGGAATTAGGTCAAATTTTGAATGTGGGGTCCATTTGAATTTTGAGTTTGAAATAAATAAATAAAAATACGTTAAAATTTGGATTGGACATGAACGGTTAGAACTTTGCATTGAAAATAATTTGATCAAAATGAATCTCGAGTAAAAACTCTGGTCAAAACAAACTTGAGCACTTTCAAGATTTGAATAAAACATGTTTTGGATAAGGATCGATTTTGAAGCTAATCTTGAGATGGAATAGTAAAAACGATGTTGAGTTTCGAGTTTTGGGATGAGTTTTGAACCAAATTGGGAAACTAGGTTGAATTGGAAATTGAGAGTTTGGGTTTGAATTTGAAGTCGAGTTTAACTTTTGAAAGTTTGAATTTGCATTGAAACGGATCTTGTTGGATTTGAAGTGGATCGGATCGATTGAATCTTAAAAGTTGGATTCTAATATTTAAGTCTAGTGTTGGGGCGGGTCAGGTTTCGATTTGAATTGTACCGAACCGGTTTCGAGCGGAGTTGAGTTTAAATTGAACTTTTTGAATTAAAGTTGGAACCTAACATTTGAAACTGGAATTGATTATTGAATCCACGTAAAATGAATTATTGGACTTGAGTTTTTGAAATGGAATGAATTTGTTTAATGAAATTCTAAATTTGAAATGGGTTGAATCGGATCACCGTTTTTTTTTGTTCTCTTTTTTTTGAAAACAAATTTTGGATTAGTATTTTTCTGAGAGTTAAATTTGAAATTTTGAATTTTGAAAGAAGTTTGAATTTTCACAAAGTTTTTTTGTGGTCTGTTTGATGTGTTTGAAACTCCTTTTTGATTATTATCACATGAAACGCATGTTCTAGTTTGAAAAGTTGGTTAAAGACCTATTTTAGTTATCTCGCTACGTATTTTGATTTTGTTATTTGTTCTCATTTACTAATTTATCGATTTTGTTTTGTTTTGTTTCAGGGGACACTTCGCATCCGAGGTTTCGGCGGCTCCTCCGACATTTTGGAGTGGTATACTGCCCTTCCCCAGCACAGCCAGGAGATTGTGGATGGGGTAGGATTTGGTCGTTTCATCACCACGTTGGAGGGGACCAGCAACGACCGGGTCCTGCTCACAACTTTGACTGAGAGGTTGTGGGACACCACCAATACCTTCCACCTTCCCACCTTCGAGGTCACTCTTACCCTTCTCGATTTTACACTTATCACTAGGATTCGGGTGGGGGGCGACCCGATTCCATTCGACCCTGATATTAGCTAGAGCTCTGAGGCTCTTACCTCCTTCCTCAGCCAGGTGCCCCTAGCCATTGACAAGGGGAGCATTTGATACACTTGGCTGGGGAAGACTTTTTGGCACTTCGTCTGCTCTGAGGCCCGCCACTTCGAGTGGGTGGGTTGTGCATTCCTTTTTTACATGTTCGGGACAGCCTCATTCCCAAACTTAGAGAATAGGGTGCACCTTCACTACCTCCTGGCTATTGTGGTGGTGGACAGCATCAGCACCTACAACTAGGGAGGAACCGCATTGGCTACCCTCTACGGTTACATGAGCGCCACCACCAGGAGTTCAGACCAGAGCATAGGTGGGTACTGGCACATCTGGGAGGTAAATCTGCCTTTCTTCTCTTACTTTCCTTTTCCATATCTGCACATCCCTTTCAATTGTACTGATGCTTTGCTGTTCTCTTGCAGCTCTGTGCCTATGAGTTCTTAGGTATATGTGCACTGGTGAACTCTTGTGGCGACCCTGCTGTGATACCCTGGGGCATTCTGATGGACCAGGAGATATCGGGCCACGATGCTCGGTAAGTATGTCTCTATCATTTCTTCGCATTCATTCTCATTTTTTGTACATACATACTTCTTGCTATTTGGATATGAACTCCAAAACATTGAAATCGTGAATAATGGAAACGTGTAATGGTGCGAGGGTTTGGCAAGGGGAACCTTTAGGATTAGACTCGCGTGTGTATGTGAGATATGGGTTTGGTGAGAGGAACCATTTGGGTTGGACTCACATGTGTGTGTTGTTTATGATATGATAAAAGGACCAGTTTCTGAATTATTTAAGGTTGGGCACGAGTTGCTCCTCGGTAAAAGTCAGGAAAACTGTGCAGATTAGGTTCTCTGCCCGCCGGCTAGCAACCGGGAAAGGACGTAGTCGGGTTCTCTGCCCGCCGGCTAGAGACTGAGAAAAGACGAGTTGTGTCGGGGTATAGCACGTTCCGTTACCTCGTGGGGCCTGTGTGGCCGGGCTGAGGTTAACGCTACGGGAGTCTATACGCTCGTCCGATGCCGGCGCCTATGTTTTGAACCATGAATTGGTAAAATGTGAAAAATGCCAACAAGTGTGTGAGTTGGCGTGTGTTAATGTGTGTGTTGGCGTGTTGATGTGTGCGTGATAAATGATTGGGTTGGTAAAATCTCAATCGGGAAACAAAAGAAAATGGTGAAACGTGTTGGGCTAATGGGAAATGATAAAGGGATTGGGTTAGAGAAACCTTGATTAAAGAAATGGAAAGGATTGTGAAATGGAAAACATGTTGGGTTGATGAATGGAGGTAAAATGTATTTGGCTAATTAAGAATTGAAAAATGAAATGATTTCATGAAAGTCAAGGAGTATTGAACAATAACCGTTTTTATACAAAACTCGGTTATGCAATAAAAATATACTTGTGAACAAACGATGTGTTTTGATCAACTCTATGTATGCATCTTGCATAACCACCCTCATATATCATGCATGTATTCGTGGTTAGTCTTGTTCCTATGAACTTCGGCTCATGTTGTTTAACAACATTTCAAGTGAAAGCGGGAAGAAAGTTCCAGGCTGAGATGGCGGTCGTTGGACCCTTGACGTTGTGTATAGATTTATTTTTCTTTAGATAGTCAGTTTCTTTGAGAAGTGGAAATGTATAGATGTAAATTCTTATTTTGAATATTCAGAACATTATAATTAAGGGTGAAGATACCCATATTGTAAGGCCTTTGGGCTACATATTCATGTTGTGCATGCCCGTGAGGACGTTTGTTGTATAATGGTTTTCCGTTTATGATGAATCATAGTTCTTCATGGAAGGATGGATGTTTTGATATTTTGTTAATATTTAAGATCCTGTTTTATAAGTTTGAGTTTATGTTTCTAGAGGAAGAAGAAATGGTTGTTAGTCCCAGCATTAGATGAATCTTAACAGTTTTGGGAAATGAGGTCTCGGGTACCTGACCGCTCGAGCGATCAGGAGTTCGTTGGGTGTGTTTGCTGATGAATGTCTAATTCAGGTGTTTTCAAATGAAGTTTTGGATATGAATGAAGCATTTAAAAGCATAGTTTGCAAAGAAAGGGCTTTCATATCGGGTTGGCTTTCAAGAAATATATTAAAATTATATTAGAATGGGTTAGGGGCGCTACAAATGATATCAGAGCTCTAGGTTAGAATACTTAGGAACCGTGGGAATGGTTAA
Organism: Heliamphora ciliata; assembly: GCA_032360265.1. Classification (NCBI taxonomy): domain Eukaryota; kingdom Viridiplantae; phylum Streptophyta; class Magnoliopsida; order Ericales; family Sarraceniaceae; genus Heliamphora; species Heliamphora ciliata. The sequence continues at coordinate 8,253 of JAUMHN010377736.1, forward strand.
TCCGTTGCGTGAGAGCTTGCATTGATGTGTGACATTTATGTATTGGCGTGCTAGCATGAATTTTCATTGGGATATTAGACATTTGCATGCTACGTGATGTTTGTGCATTGAGGTTGGATCTTTGGGATGACGTGTCTTACCTTTGAGCATTTGGTCAATTAGTTTTGGGTTCATGTTAGAAAGGCGTTTGGCCGACGTCTATTCTGGCGGGAAATCAAAACTAGTTACCCGAATTGATGTGTCACTCTTAGGGATTCTCCTCGGTATGTGGATACGTGATTATGTGTTGGTGTGATAGGACTAGGTGTTTAGCAGTATGTAGCTCTAGAAGGTTAAGTTTAGTTTAACATGGTTGGGTGTTGTGATGTTCTTGTAATAGGAGTTACCCTTGAGGGATTATGACAAGTTGTGGTCACGATTATGGTATAGATTGTGGGTGTATAAACTGGTGGTTAATGGGTTATAGTGAGTATAAGCTCGTGAGATGAGCATTGATTGTGTGGAGTGTGCTGTACTCATGTGGGTTGGGGGTGATTGTAGTTAGTTTCCTGTTGTGTGTTATGCTACCAGTGGTTTGACGAATAGGTGTGATAAAGTGTTTGAGACCACTTGGAGGATGTTTATTGTGATTGGGTATAAGATGTGGTTATGGGCGTGTTGAGGATTATGTACGTCATGAGCCGTGCTACGTCATGAGCCGTATTATGTCATGAGCCGTGTACCCCGAGATTGGGTATGGACGGGAGCATAGTGGACGGGACCGTAATAATCACCGGCCCTAGGTGGATTAGAGAGTCTGAGCTTAGATAGTGTTTGAGAATGTTCCTTCCCTTACGGGGTGTTGTTGGTGACCGCAATGGTACTTGTGATTTGAAGGTCTGTGTGGTGACCCTTGTGTTTGTTTGTGGCATGGTATTGAGTTGCGTTTCTTGATAGAAGTTGGAAATTGTATGAGGAATAAATATGTGGGTTAGAGATGTTGTCGACCGGTTGGTTACCGAGTGATATGTATGTACATATGATGAAATGTATGTCGGAAACGGTTGTGATTTAATGAGTAATTGTTTAAGGTCATTTGGAAAATTTTACGAAGTAGAAGTTTATGGCTCGAATGATTGAGAAACTATATGTAGTGTGAGATATTTGGTAAGTGTAACCGTATAAGGCTGGTGGAGCTTGAGATGGATGCTATTAAAGGAGTTGGCTTGGTCGTCTTAGGATGACGTGTCGGTGGGAATAGATCTCTTGAGAAGATGATATTGGTGGTCTGTAACCTGTTGTAAGGTCTAGGAATGGTGGTGATGTTCGGCTTAGAATTGGGAGATGATGTTTGTTTGATCTTCGTTATGGATAATCTTTTTATGTGTGGATGACTGTAGATCTGGATGAAGCTACGGTGTGAGTAGTCTCAGATCTTTTGTGAGACAACGTGATCGCTTTAGTGTTTCTCCCCTACAGATGCTAAGTACATGAAATTTGAGAGCCTGCAGTAGGTGTTAATGATGTGATTGATCTAGCTGCTTAGTTGATATGTCTTGAGTGTGACGCTCTTAGAAGAAGTGGAAGTTATTTATGATTGAATCTGTAGTATAGAGATGGTTGTGTTGTCTTGCCTGTGGAAGTGAAATGCAGAGTGATGGAATTCAACGGTATACTGTAATAGTTTGAGTGGGCTGAGTTGGTGGGCGAAAGTCGTAGGTTCGAAAGGGATATGTAATCGTTTTGATGCATGGGTTGTAGAAGTGTGGATGATGTTCTTATAGTCATGGGGAGTTATGAGTAGCTCTGGGTGAAAGGTTTTGGTTTCGATCATCTTCGATTGAGTACTTTATGTCTCCTTTCGTATGTGTGCCCGAGCTATGAGCTCAAAATGATAATGTGGTTGTTGTTTATCCGTTGGGAATTGTGCTGGTGTAGCACAATCTTGTAAGAAGAGAAATTGGGATAATGTGAATGGATGGTGCCATGTCTTCTTGGATAAGTGGTGATGGGCTTGTGGACGTGTGAGACGCGTCACTAGAAGGTAATGAAGTCAAGAGTAATCGAAGAATATGAATGGGATTCGAACTTGAGAATTGAGAGGAATGAGTGGTAGGCTTGTTGTAATTGGAATCAACGGCATGGGTATGATGGTATTGATGGTGACGTAAAGACAGATGAATAATGTTTTCTTGAACATACTTGAGCTGTGATAGCATTGAATGAGAACTTCTGGCCGACTTTTTCTTTCTATGAGCACAAAAGGAACTATCTTGTGGGCGGTTGTCTTTTGTGAGCTATTTTATCCTTGTTGGACGTAAATGTCAATGCCTTGAGTGATTTTTGGCTTGGTTGATTTTTGAAAGGAATCCCCATGAACTATATACCTTGTTTTGATCCTTAGGATTGTGCCATATGAGCACGGATGTTAGAAGAGTAAGAGAATGGTATGCGAAATGAGTAGCATGGTTCTTTCATAGTAAGTTGTGAGTGGATAGAACTTCTGGGGGAGATACGTATAAGATGAAACTATTCAAAGCAAGAGGCAGATATTGATTGGTTACACGATGGGAAAGATATGAATAGGTTAAATGGTGTTAGTGAGAGGTTAGAGAATTACATGTTAGTCCTCTTAAATAAAGAATTGTTATACATGGGGTGTGGATCCAGAAATAAAGGGTGAGAAATTGACTGAGAGTCAGTGGTTTAATGGTAACATGTGGGCTTACGGATGTGTTTGACGATGTGGTGTGGGACGCGATCAGATTTATATAGAAAAGAGTGTGCAAGTGAGGGATTGTGTCTGTATTGTGCTAATGGCCCAAGTGGTTCAGAAAGAGTTCGTGTGACCGTGGGAATCCGAATAGTTATGATGTTAGGGTGATAGCCTCAATCGTTGGAACCTTGAAGGTGGTGATAATATGACACTTGGTGTTTTCGTGACATGAGAAGTTTTGGTTTGTGGGCAAGGAAGCGATGGAGGATTGACAAGGGGTGGAGGTTTACACCGAACATCTTACATATGTTCTTTGGAATTTTAGATGATCTACGTGAATTTCTTTCTTAAAGCTGAATGTTCGTTGCTTCTGCTTTGGTATGAGCATCTTATCAGTATGAGTGACAATATTCTTTGATATACGTGGGAAGATGAAGTGGTATTGAGTTTTGTATTTGATAGTTAACTGTGAAGGCTTGAATAAGATGTGAGTATGTGCAGCATCAAAGTCTGGCGACGTGTGTTGGTTCTTATGAGGATAACCTTCTGTGTGTATTTTGGTATGAAAATGAGAGATTGCAATTGTTACAAACAGGTGTAGAATGTATTGAAATAAGTACGGATTACAGATTAGTTTTGTGCAATATGCGTAATCGTTTGGGTTAGTCGCATCTGAGGTGGGTTGGGTTATAGTGCCTCGGTGGCATGAGTTGGATCTCGGTTCGACAACGTTAAAGTGACCTGTATGTCAGTGGGACCGTTTGTGTGAGGACAAATGGCATGGATGCTGTTGATTATCATTGACCAGTCAGTTGATTTAAATCCCAGTGTTGAATTTCGAGGATGAAATTTCCTAAGTGGGGGAGGTTGTAGCGACTCGAACCTTCGATATTTTTGAAGCATTAATAAAAATGAATGTATTATGTCTAGCAGAGATGTTTCGGAGTGCAAATCTTGCGTGAAAATTAATTCTTGAGCTTGTATGTGCTCGTTCCTGATGGTTAAGGGTGAAATTATGCAGAAGAATGTGGTTGGATGATGTATTGTAACTGTATGGTTCAGTGCAGCTTCAGTTAGGTTTGTCTCCCAGCGTTGACTGCTCGAGCGGTAGGGAGCCTGCTCGAGCGGAGAGATGGCCGAGAGGTTCTCTAGAAGAGGACCGCTCGAGCGGTGGGGGTCCGCTCGAGCGGACTGTTGCAGAGCTGAGGTTTTAAAAGTTGCATGAGGCTTCCTTTTCTCTCATTCTTCCTATATCTCTCTCTCTCTAGAGTGTGGGTGAGAGTTAGGGCTTGGGTTTGAGAGTTGTTTGGGGTTTGTTTGGCTCCTCCAAGTGAGTTTTCTTGGCTCCCTCTTGATGGCTTGATCGTTGGAGGCCCGATCTTGGCGTTAGAGATGCTTCTCTCACCTTATGGTTGAAGATTCTCACAGTTGGAGTTCGTCTAAGGCATTCACTTGTGGATTTAGCATCCCTAAGGTAGGATCTAAGAACTTGAATCTCTTTGTGAAATGTGCTGTGTTTTTGAATTTTGTGAACATAAAAGCATGAAATATGTATTTTCAAGGTTTCGAATTGGAGTTAGGAATAATGAGGGATAAATCTTAAATGTATGGGGCATTTAATGTATTCTCATCCTAATATTGTTGGTTCTTGCAAACGAATTGAGAAATGAGAAATTAAGGTTTGGGATTTGAGCTAATGTTATGAAAAATTGGGGGTTTTGGCTTTGAAGAACCGGTATGATGAAATCGAGGAAATTGTTGGTTAAATTGGGAATTATCATGACCTATTGTAACCATTTTTTTTATAAATCTATGGAACACTTGTTGATGTAAAGCATAAATCGTGAGTTTTATTGAATAAAACCAATGATTTGGTGAATTTAGAATTGATGTGATTGGTTAATTTGGGTATGAACTACAAAATAATGAAATCGTGAATAATGGAAACGTGTAACGGTGTGGGGGTTTAGCGAGAGAAACCTTTAGGGTTTGACTCGCATGTGTATGTGATAAGGGTTTGGTGAGAGGAACCATTTAGGTTGGACTCACATGTTTGTGTTGTTTATGATATGATAAAAATGACCAGTTTCTGAATTATTTAAGGTTGCCACAGTTGCTCCTCGGTGAAAGTCCAGAAAACTGCGCAGATTAGGTTCTCTGCCCGCCGGTAAGCAACTGGGGAAAGACGTATACGGGTTCTCTGCCCACCGACTAATGACCGGGAAAGGACGTAGTTGGGTTCTCTGCCCTCTGGCTAGTGAACGGGAAAAGACGAGTTGTATTGGGGTATAGCACATTTCGTTAGCTCATTGGTCATGTGTGGCTGGGCTGAGGGTAACGCAACGAGAGTCTATATGCTCGTCCGACGCCGGTGCTTATGTTTTGAACCATGAATTGGTAAAATGTGAAAAATGCCAACAAGTGTGTGAGTTGGCGTGTGTTAATGTGTGCGTTGGCATGTTGCTGTGTGCGTGATAAATGATTGGGTTGGTAAAATCTCAATCGGGAAACAAAACAAAACGGTGAAACGTGTTGGGTTAATGGGAAATGATAAAGTGATTGGGTTAGAGAAACCTGGATTGAAGAAATGGAAAGGATTGTGAAATGGAAAACATGTTGGGTTGATGAATGGAGGTAAAATGTATTTGGCTAATTAAGAATGGTAAAATGAAATGATTTCATGAAAGTCAAGGAGTATGGAACAATAACCCTTTTATACAAAACTCGGTTATGCAATAAAAATATACTTGGGAACAAACAATGTGTTTTTATCAACTCTATGTATGCATCTTGCATAACCACCCTCATATATCATGCATGTATTCGAGGTTAGTCTTGTTCCTATGAGCTTGGGCTCATGTTGTTTAACAACATTTCAGGTGCAAGCGGGAAGAAAGTTCCAGGCTGAGGTAGCGGTCGTTGGACCCTTGACGTTGTGTATAGAGTTATTTTTCTTTGGATAGTCAGTTTCTTTGAGAAGTGGAAATGTAAAGATGTAAATTCTTATTTTGAATATTCGGAACATTGTAATTAAGGGTCAGGATACCCATATTGTAAGGCTTTTGGGCTACATATTCATATTGTGCATGCATGTGAGGGCGTTTGTTGTATAATGGTTTTCCATTTATGATGAATCATAGTTCTTCATGGAAGGATGGATATTTTGATCTTTTATGAATATTTAAGATTTCTGTTTTACAAGTTTGAGTTTATGTTTCAAGAACAAGAAGAAATGGTTGTTAGTCCCAGCCTTGGATGAATCTTGACAGTTTTGGGAAATGAGGTCTCGGGTACCTGACCGCTCGAGCGATCAGGAGTCCACTCGAGAGGGGTTCGATGGGCGTGTTTGCTGATGAATGTCTGATTCAGGTGTTTTCAAATGGAGTTTTTTGGATATGAATGGAGCATTTAAAAGCATAGTTTGCAAAGAAAGGGCTTTCATATCGGGTTGGCTTTCAAGAAATATATTAAAATTATATTAGAACGGGTTAGGGGCGCTACACACTGGCCGGTCACGGACGCCATATATGGAAATGGGTCGTGATAGAAGTTGTATTAGGGCAAAGGTTTTAAAATCCCAAAACAAAGATTTTAAAAAATTTTCAAAACTTCAAAGCTTAGGAGACTTCATAACATCTTATGTGTTATGACATTTTATGCATTATAATGTTTCCAATCTGTCCATCAGTTTAGTTAAGTTAAATATGATAGAAATGTTTTTTGTGCATTATAAGATAGGGACCCTGTGGAGGGTCCAGACACTTGTAGAAAGTATAGATTAAATCCAACAATCGTGATGAAAATGTAAGAATCCTTTTGGGTGAACCCTTTGAACCTAGATGCCTATGCATATATTACTAAAAGAGTGTGGATAGACTTATATGCCAGAAGATCGTTAAGATAAAGAATGGGAAGTCTTTTACCTCGATAGTATAAAACGGGTAGTAATGAGATATTGCTTCACCCTAAAATGAGCTTGCATAATGGACATAGACAGATAGGAGTGATTTGAGACACTGTTAAATATTGATAGACAGAGCGATAACTCATGTGCATGGGACCACATAACTTTCCCCTAGATGTGAGACCCTGACCTATTTTATTTTTGGAATAATTTCAGGATTGAGGACTTTGAGTTAATATTTGACCTTAGTGTGTTGGGGTGTTGTTTCGTCATAGTAGAACTACATGTGCGTATGAGTTTTACGCTTGTTTGCGTTCGAAAGAGGCTTGCTTGGCTGGTGTTTAAGCTGAAAACTCTGTTTGGCGCTAAAAAATAGTTTCCTCAGCAGTCCAGTCGACTGGACTAGAGGATCCAGTCAACCGGGTCGACAGTGGGCATGTTCGGTCAAATGGAAAGGTTGTTCAGTCGACTGGGGCGTTGGTTTTCCATGCTCTATAAAATATCCAGTGGGCTGAGATATTTTAAAAAAGCTTTGCTTCCCGACTAAGTTTTCCATTTTCTTGGCCTTCTCTCTAGATTTGAGTGCCCGGGGCTTGGTTTTTTGTTAGTTTATTTACGGATCCTTGCTGTACGTGCCGTAAACTTCGCATACATCCGATCGAATTCTTGTTTCGGCAAAGTTCAGTTTTCGAGGCTTCGAGTTTTGACTCTCCGAGGTAGGATTCTAGACTCCACTGTTGTTAAAGGGTATTACGTGTAATTATATGTGTTTTCATCGGGTAAAATATGCATTAAATGTGGTTTCCATGTTTAAACCTTGGTTTTTGGGTAAAAAGTGGGTTTTACGCCTATCTTGGCTTATATTATGTTTTGGATGTGTTGATATTCGTAGTTTTTAAAAGGAGGTTTGAAAACGAGGTGTTTGTGAGAATTGTGAAAAACGTGTTTTTGGAGGTTTGGAGCTAACCCTTGGGGTTGAGTTTCAGCTTTTAAATTATTTTGATAGAAGTATATTTTTAGATCTCCATGTTGATGGATTAGATCTCTTTTTATACATGTTGATGTATATCTATTTTACGGTTTATGAGTAGTTGAGCTACCGCTGGTTTTTAAATTATCGTATAGATGTACTGTGATAGTGGATGTGTTGAGTTGGGCTTCCATTACTCGACGATGAACGTTCAAAAACATGTGTAGAGTAGGTCTCTACGTGCCTTCAGGTTAATTCCCGTAAACGAGGTGGTGGGTGATTAGTACCCTCGGGTTGTGAACCCGTAAACTAATTAGTTTAAGTTGTTGTGGCTCCGTATAAACCTTACCATTACCTAACAGGTCTTAAATGATTCAGGGATAGGCAATGTGCAGGAAGTTATAGTTATTGCCTTTGTCTCTATGTGTGGCAGAGTCGGTACATAGGATTTCATTTATCTCTTTCTCATTGGCTATGTGGCCTGAGTGGAGCATACTATTTTATCATTTTATTTTTCTCGGTTGTGTGTTCCGAGTGGGAAAATAACATTTTTTTCCCAGTTGTGTGATTTGGGTGGAAAATCAGGTTTTTGATTACTGTTTTCCCTTAACTGTGGCATGATATTTGTATTGATGATATGCATAGTTTTAAGGATAGAAAACTTGTGATTTTTGAGAGAAAAACCTTTTTGGCTCTTGTGGTTGAGTCCGTATGCTTATGGTTGTATAACCTGCTTTACAGCTTTATAGTCTGTTTCTATTGGGCTTCGGCTCACGTTGTGGGATTTTGTTATAAAACCTTTTTCAAGTGAACATGGTCCTGTAGGGTGACCTTGAGGTGCCGGGAGGTGGCTGTTGTTAAGACCTTGTTGTTTGGTCTTTATTAGGTAGTTTATACCTTTCTGTATATGTTTCATGTTGGGATATAACATGCTGTAATGCATATGTTTTTCTTATGGCCGTGGGCCGATGTATGCATGTTTTATACTTTTAAGAGAACCTTGGGTTAGTTGTTGTTTTATGTAGTTTCTTACTACGTTTTTCATTGCTTGGTTCAACGGTTGGTAAAAAGGGGTTTTCAAATGGCTTGCTTTGTATGAACTCTTGTGCTTCGAGGGGGGTTTTAGAATGGCTTGCACATCTTTTTAAAAGATCTTTCTTACCTAAAAACGTGTGTTTTGTTTTAAAAGCTTGGCTTGTGGAGTCGTACCGTAGTCTCTTAGACTACTCTTTTAAATCAAATAAACCCTCGGTAGTATGTTTTTACAAAGGTTTTGGCCTCGTTTGGGCTTTATAGTTTTCATCTGTTTGTGTTGGACGGTTTTGGTGGTTGTTTGTAGGCTTTTCGCGTGACCCAGAGTTTAGGGTGTGACAACATGGTATCACAGCTCTGGGTTCGAATTCCTATGAGCTGTGGGAAGAGGGTGCGTCACCTTGTGAGGATGTGTGTGTACTTAGTTGCCTGTGTTTGGAACATGAGCATGTTGATGCTGTGTGTATATGTGAGCATGGAGATTGGACCTTCGGATTGATTAGTCTTGCCTTTGGCCGTTTGGATTAACAAACTTGGGAGCCAAGTTAGAAACGCGTTTCGCAAACGTGATTTCTAGCAAGGAATCTAAGTATGTTATCTAAAGTGACGCGTCATTCTTGTCGGTTCTCTTCGGTATTAGTGTTGAGTCTGCATAATCGTTGTGGCTATGTGTTAGCATGATTATGTGGTATGTGTTAGAAATAACATGATAGATCGACCTTAGGTTATCGTGTTTCATGTTTTCTTTCTATATAACTTGTACACCCTTCGAGACGATGAGACCGTGGTTTGGGTCTTAGATGTGCGACTCAGTTGCAGTGGCTGCTGAGAGGCCAGGTTATGGGTTGAGCGTCGATCGCTTGGTGTGTTGTGAAACTCATCAGTGAGTTGGGTTTAGTCGAGTGAAGTTGGCCTCGGCTGGCAAATCATCGAGTGTTGGTATGAGTAGAAAGCAGAGTTTGTTTCAGGTGTAGTCAAAGCATGATTGATGGTTTTGGCTTAGTGTTGGCTCCTCTTTTGAGTATGGCTATTAGAGGTTAGAGTTGTGTTATGGATGGCCACGTGAGTAGGGGTGATGGGGTGTCAGAAACCTTGGGAATCAGTTGTTATGTCTAGATTGGTGATAGCTAAGTGGATCATAATAATCGCTTTCGGTTAGGGTTTGATGTACATGGTTTAGCCGTGTGATGGAATAGGTACGTCGTGAGCCATGCTATGTCATGAGCCGTGTACTCAGGATGGGGTATAGATGGGAACATAGTGGATATGAGCGTGATAATCCTTGGCCAGGCATATGTTGAGATAGCAGAACGTGTGGTTTTGGAGATATTCCCTGGTGGTCAGGATGTTGACGGTAGTCAGAGTAACATATGAGGATGTTGTTGGCAGTCTGAATAGTCTGATAACCTTGGACGTTGTATACCTTCTTGAGGTTTGAGTTCCGAGTGAGTGTGCTCGGGTTATGGGAACGAGTATAAGTTACAGATATGCTTGGAAGAGCACGAGTTGCGACTGTGTTAGCAGGTGTAAGGGTTCAGGTTATGATTTTAACCTGCGATGAGTAGTAGTTCTATGAGATTTCTACGGGAATGTAGGTTTGTGGTCTGGTCGTTACCCTGGTGATCAGGGGTTTGTGTTTGGGAACTATGCTGGGTGCACGTTGTTGGCTTAGTGTTGTGACGGTACATCCTGAGTGTGATATGTCTGGAGGTTGTTTGTGTTTGACCTTTGGTTCTGAGATGGGTATGCTATTTGCCTATGGAAACGAAGTGCAGAGTGATGAGGTTCAGCAGTGGACCATGTGGTTTGGCTAACCTGGGACCCTAGGTGAGAAATCATGGAGTACAATACTTGTGATTGATATGAGCAATGAGGGCAAAAGTGTGAAAGGTGTCTGCATGGTTGTGGGAGTTATTAGTAACTCAGATGAAAGATCTCAAGATTGGGTTTCTTTGTTTGATGCCGTGCACTGTCTATGTGAGTTGTTTGTACAGTGGGCTTGAGGTCGTGACGTGGCTGTGGTTTGCCTAATAGGAGTTAGGTGAGTAAGCGTAACCTTGTGGAATGAGGTTTTGGCCCGATGGAATGTTGATGTGTGTCTCCGTGCATGCTTAGGGATGAGCTTGTAATCCTAAGGGATGGGAGGTGTTGTGCAAGGTATACAGCTTGATGGTATTCGTATGTGTGCGAATAACATCGAGGAGTTGAACGTTTGGTGTAGCTGATGGTTTGAGGACCGTGATCGTGGTTGATGGCAGCTGTTTGATTGTGGTCGATGTGGCTTCAAGATAAGGTTTACAGGGTTCTTTGAGGACCAAGTGTTGATGAGTACTGGAGTACACTGAGATTAGGTCATAGTTTCCTGTTGACCCTTTTCTTCTCTCTGGATGGTGAAAGAGTTTCTTTGTGAACAATTATCTAGTGCGAGTTATTTCATCTCGGTTGGATGGAGATGTCGGGTTCTTGATTGATTCAGGTTTTGGTTGTGTACTGAGACTGAAAATCTCTGTGGATTTGGTACCCGTGTTGTGACCCTTGGAGTTGTGACTCAGGAACTTGTATTGCCGTGATCGGGTGATTATGGGTTTGCTGCTTCGTGACTTCAATGTGTGGTTCATGGCTACGTGCCTTTTTGGATGTGGAACATTTGTGTGTATAACTTTGGATCCGATTGCTCCCGCGGTTGGGGATCACAAAAGAGTATGTATGAGGGTGGTAAACATGACAAGTTGCGGTAACCTAGTCAGTGTGGCTCGTTTTGTATGATGGCTGAATCATTTGGGGTTGTATTCCTTGTGAGGTCAAGTTGGTGGACCAGGAATGCTTTGCTTGTCCTTGTTTACAAGGGAGTTGGTGTTGAGACGTAGAGTTTTTTTGGCAATGATCAGCTGAGGATCGTTAACTATTGTTTGCAGCTTGTTTTGGGTCGTGTGTGGATATGGTTGTATTTCTAGTTCTTGGCAGATTGGGAGTTTTGTCAGAATAGTGCAATTGTGATATTTACATGGCGGGTTACTGATAGACTTTGTGAGTCTGGACTTTGGTTCTATTTGGGGTTTTGAACTGTTCAGAGTTCTTAGAGTCGAGGAGTGGTTATCGACTATGGTAAGTGTTGTGCCGTGGCATAACTGTTGTTTATTCGGATGGTGGTTCCGAGAGTATTGTAAGGTAAGCGTCAGAAAGGATTCGATGTTTGAGGAATCTTTGATAGTGTGGCCTGTTCGGACCGATGCGATTGTTGGTTAGAATTGAAAGGGCTGTGATGAGTTATGTATCTGAGGATATTGAGAAGTATAAGAGGCAAGTCTTGGTTGGATGCTTGATGGATAAGTCTGGAGTTCGAATATGCTACTATTGTGGACACAAGGAATTGATGTATGTGTTTTGCGTTGGAGTTGATGTTAGATGACGGTCAGCATGTTTGAGTAAAGGTTGATCTGTAGTCTTGGTATCAGTGATCTGATGGCGAGACATTGAGTTGTGCAGAGATGTGTAGTGACGTGCTATTGCATGGGCAATATGAGTGGGTTTGTATAGGTTTTGGATACCTATGAGATGCTCTGTCTGTGTGACGTGTTTGGTTAAGTGACTCGTTTGGGTCAAGTGACTTTGTAACTGTGATGCTGGATTGATTTTTGATTGTGTGGAACTTTGTCCGGGACAATGGTGTATCACCTAGTGTTTCTCTAGGGTGAAGGTTTGGATGTGATGCATTCTTTGGTGTTCCAGGTGAGTAAGTGAGCCTCTCTCTGGAGTCGGGTGTTTATGTTGTGGCTCGTGGATGGGCGTTGTGTCAGCTTCGTGGTAGCATTGTTAGCATCAGCGGGGTAATGATGTGGTATCAAAGTCGGTGGACGTCTGGTGATCGTCAGAATTTGAGTAAAGTTTGTGCATGGAGTGCGTGACTTCGTGTAACCGACGTCAAGGTTTGACGTCCTGTGTTTGGACTCATAGAGGTAGTCCTTGGTGTGCATTGTGAGGTGTGATTGAGCCAGTTTGTGGCAGTAAGAATGAAGGGGTGCTATTTTGCCGTGGCCTATAAATATCCGAACCCTGGAGATATTTTGAAAACTCTTTCTTCTTGCTTAAGTTTCCATTTTCTCTACCTTCTCTCTAGACTTTTGAGGGCCCAGGGTTTGGTTTTTGTTGATCTATTAGTGGATCCTTGCTATCCACGACGTAGGCTTCGCATCCATTTGAACGGATTCTTGTTTTGACGAAGTTCAATTTTCGAGACATCGAGTTTTGACTGACTGAGGTAGGACCCTAGACTATGTTGTCTTTAAAGGGTTCTATGTGCAATTATATGCTTTTTCACAGGTTAAAAACGCTTTAAATGCTGTATTTTATGTTTAAACCATGTTTATTTGAATAAAAGTCATTTTTGCGCTTTTTCTTAGTTTTTACATGATATGGATGCGTGGGTGTCGATGGTTTTCAAAAACGTGATTTTGAAAATGGAGGGTTTATGAAATTCTCGAAAAATGTGTTTTTGGAGGTTTAGAGCTAATTCTCGGGGTTGAGTCTCAGCTTTTAAAACGTTTTGATGGAAACATTTTGAAAATGTTGTTTGATCTCCATGGTTGATGGATGATGTGGTGGTTAGCCACTGGATCTCTTTTTATACATGTTAATGTATAACTATTTTACAGGTTTTTCGTTGTTGAGCTATGTACTGGTTTTAAAATGATTTGTTAAATGTGCCGTGACAGTGTTTGGATTGGGTGCTTCTTCCCTCGATTTTAATTCGTAAAGGGTATGGTGGGTGTTTCTTCCCTCGATTTTAGCCCGTAAAAGAGCCGGTTGCCCCCGTGTGGCTGCGTTGTTGTAACTCCGTATAGAACTTGTCATTACCTAGCAGGCCTTAAATGGTTCAGGACTAGGGTAATGGGCAGGAGTCTATAGTTGTTGCTTTTGTCCCTGTGTGTGACAAAGTCGGTACATAGAAATCATTATTTATTTATACCTCGATTGTGTGATCCGAGTGGAAGATAATGTTTTATTACTGTTTTTCATTAACGGAGGCACGTAATCTGCATTGTTTGAAATGCATGGTTTTTAAAGATGGAAAACCTTTTTAGACTCTTGTGCTTGAGTCAGCTTATGCTATGTGATTGCATATCCTGCTTTACGGCTTTATAGTCTGTTTTTATTGGGTTTCAGCTTATGTTGTGGGATTTTGTGCAAACCTTTTTCAGGTATAGGTGATCATGAGGAGATGATCTAGAGGAGTTCGTGGTGGTGGAAGGCTTTTATGTAGTTTTCCTTTTTATTGTGGAAATATGTATTTTTACATGTGATGCCTATTTCAGGAGGCGTGTTTTGTACACCTTGAGGCGATATATCTTAGACATGTATGAAACTGAGTGTATACTGTTTATGAGAGATGAGTCTTGGGTACTCTTTTTATTTCCAAATGCTAAATTTTGGTTAATGGTTTTCCGATTAAAATCTTATTTTTCATAAATGGTAATTCGGTGGATTCTTTTTACGTGACCTTGGAGTTAGGGGCGTGATAACTTGGTATCAGAGCTTTGGGTTCAAATACCTAAGAGGCATGGGAAGTGGGTGCATCATCTTGTAAGGATGATTGTGTATGCTTGATTGCCTGTGTTTAAGTGTTTTTATAACATGAGCATGACAGCCTGTTGAGTATGATAGTTTGTGTATACGTGAGTATGGAGGTTAGACCTTAGGATTGATCAGTCTTGTCTTAGGGCGTTTAGATGAACAAATTTGGAATCGAAGTTAGAAATGCATTTGGCCGACGTATTTTCTAGTAAGGATTCCAAGTAGGTTATCCAAATTGACGCGTCCTTCTTGTCGGTTCTCCTCGGTATGTGAGATGTGTTTACATAATCTTAAATGGATGTGTTAGCATTATTATGTATTTTATGTTATTAATAACATGTTGTATGGAAACTTATATTGTTATGTTGCTTTCGTATAGAGTTATGTCCATGCGGGGAGGACGAGGCCGTAGTCGAGGCCGTGGCCGTGGTTTAGGCCGAAGGGATGTTCTAGTCTCAGATGTTGGGGATGCTAATGCTCCCCCAAGACCTGTTGAGGAGGTAGAACTGCTATGTGAGATGGTAGGCTCCATCCAGTAGCTGGCCGAGGCCGCTAGGGAAAGGGAGAGCGTACCCAAACCGAGGGCGACGGTCGCGATGTGCGAATTCCGACGTTTGGACCCTCCTACTTTTGTCAGGAATCCCAACCCCACGGTGGCCACAGAATAGTTGGAGCTGGTGACCAGGATTCTGGATACGCTTCAGATTATGGAGGATGATCTGAGAGTTTCGCTTGCGGCATTTTAGTTGAGAGGAGGTGCCCACGAATGGTGGAAGTTTGCCAGGTCTTCAGTGGGAGGCACTTGGGAGGCTTTCACGAAGGTATTTCTGGAGAAGTACTTTTCTAAGAGCACAAGAGATCGTTACCGGGATGATTTCCTTTTCCTTACTTAGGGAATGATGACGGTGGTCCAGTACGAGGCCGAGTTCACTAGCTTTTCTCGGTTTGCACAAGAGTTGGTGCCTACTGATGAATTTCGCGCGAAGAGATTCGAAAGGGGTTTGAGACCCGCTATCCAAGATAGAGTGGCGGCATTTAGGATGCACGCCTTTACTGACTTGGTGGAGACAGCCATCAAAGTGGAAGATACCTTGAATGAGACGTACAGGGCCAGAGAGAGTAAAAGCCCGTAGGATGGGGGACGTCACAGTCTCAGGGGCATAGGAGGAAGCACCACAGGCCATCTAGTCCGAGTCCTTATCCGGCAAGGTCGTATCAACAGCAGTTTTCTACACCTGCACCTTTAGTGGCCTCAATGGGAAGGCCAGAGCAGAGAGAGCTCATTTGTTATCGATGCAGACAGCTAGGGCATCGATCACCTGAGTGCCCACTGGGGGGCCAGGTTTAGAGTTCAGCACCTGTTCAGTCACAGGGGAGAGGGCCACCAGTATGTTTTGAGTGCGGTCAGTCTGGGTACATCCGTAGGAACTATCCCCGAGGAGGGAGTATTTAGAGTACAGGATGAGCGCCGGTTATTCCACCTGCCTAAGGACGACAGACGTATCAGCAACCTAGGACTCAGACATCTAGGTTTGTAGAAGGGAGTGCCTCAGTATAGTCTGGCAAACAGTCGACAGTCGTGGGTCAAGTGGACAGGCTAGAGCACTGTAGGGCAGAGCATATGCCTTTGTTGACCCCAGTTCTTCCAAAGCATCGGTCGTGCCCGATGTTGCAGCTACCACATCCATGATCAGAGGTACTATCTTAGTATATAGATCATGGGCTAGTGTTCTTATCGACACGGGAGCATTGCATTCCTTTATTTTCTCTACTTTTGCATCTGCAAACTTGTTGGGTAGTGCGTTGAGCGTAGAGACCCCGGTCAGCGAGAATGTGGTGTTGAGTCGAGTTTGTACACAGACTTGTTGGGTAGTGCGTTGAGCGTAGAGACCCCGGTCAGTGGGAATGTGGTGTTGAGTCGAGTCTGTAGATCTTGCAAGTTGGAGGTCGTCGGTCGTTGTTTAGAGTTTGATTTCATCATTCTAGACATGACCAAATTTGATGTTATCCTAGGGATGGACTAGCTGACCACGTATTGTGCCTTTATCGATTGTGATCAATGGAGGGTATTGATTTTTACGCTGACGGGTGATTGCTTTTGGTTTGTGGGTGATTAGAATGAGGGTTTGGTGTCTATGCCTAGTTTTGCTCGAAACTAGGGAAACTTGGGTTTCCTCTTTTCCGCTCTCATGTTGGATGAGATGGTTGGGGTTCGAGGGGAGTTACCCCCTGTGGTTTGTGACTATCCAGATATCTTTTCTAACTATCTGTTCGAGTTACCACTGAGTTATGAGGTGGAGTTTACTATTAATTTGATTCTAGGAGCTGCCCCCATTTCTATGCCATCTTACCGTTTTGCACCAGCGGAGTTGCGAGAGCTCAAGGTACAGCTTTAGGAGTTACTTGACAAGGGGTTTGTACACCCGAGTACATCGTCGTGGGGAGCTCCAGCTCTTTTTGCTAAGAAGAAGGATGGGTCCTTGCGGTTGTGTATTAACTACTGGAAGCTGAATCATGTGACAGTGAAGAATAAGTATCCTATGCTAATGATTGATGACTTGTTTGATTAGTTGAAGGGGTCAAGTTGCATCTCGAAGATTGATTTGAGGTCAGGGTACCATCAGCTGAGGGTTAGGGACGAGGACATAGCGAAGACCGCCTTTCGAACTCGTTACGCTCACTATGAGTTTTTGGTTATGGCATTCGGTTTGACGAACGCTCCTGCGACGTTTATGGGTTTGATGAACCATATCTTTCATCCATATCTGGATAGCTTTGTGGTTGTGTTCGTGGATGATATTCTTATCTATTCACCCACGAGGGAGGTGCACAAAGAACACCTGCTTGTTGTTCTATAGATTCTGAGAGAGCATCGCTTGTATGCGAAGTTCTAGAAGTGTAAGTTTTGGATGTCCGAGGTAAGATTTCTTAGGCACATGGTAGCGAAGGACGGAGTATCAGTGGATTCTTCGAAGACTGATGTAGTGATGGACTGGGAGCGACCGAGAAATGTATTTGAGATTCGTAGCTTTTTGGGTTTGACAGGCTACTACCGGCGGTTCGTGAAGGATTTTGCTAGATTTGCTGTACCGATAACGCGCCTTATGCAGAAGGGAGTTATGTTTGTTTGGAGTGAGTCCTGCGAGTCGGCATTCTAGGAGTTATAGAAGAGGTTGACTAGTGCACCAGTGTTGATTATTCCAGAACAAGGTTTGCGATATACAATGTACTGCGATGCGTCGCATGACGGTCTAGGTTGTGTTCTAATGCAAGGTGGTAGTGTTGTGGCTTACAGATCTTGGCAGTTGAAGACTCATGAGAAGAACTACCCGGCACATGATTTGGAGTTGGCAGCCATGGTCTTTGCCTTGAAGACATGGCGTCACTTTCTTTATGGTGAGCACTTTGAGGTTTTCTTCGATCACAAGAGTTTGAAATATTTGTTTTCGCAGAAAGACCTGAACTTGCTCCAACGACGGTGGATGGAGTTGTTGGAAGACTATGACTTTGACTTGCAGTACCATCCATGGAAGGCTAATGTTATGGCTAACGCTCTTAGTAGGAGATCTCATGGTTCGTTAGTTTTTATGGCTATATGAGAGTGGGACATGCTTGGAGAGATTGGTGAGTTTGATCTGTGTCTCGAGGAGACAGAGAGGGGTGCGACCTTGTTTTCAGTAGTTTCACGACCTACGTTGGTCGCACGCGTGCTAGAGGTTCAACAGACCGATGAGGAGGCTCAGGTGATATGGGATCGTATTGTTAGTGGAGAGGACACTATAGGATGGGTTGTGAGTCTAGATCAGAGTTTGAGATTGGCAAGCAGATAGTTTGTACCAGAGTTATGCCGTGTCGATGTACTACATGATTTTCATCATTCTCATCTTGCAGTGCATCCAGGAGGCACAAAGATGTATCATGATCTGCGCCGTCAATTCTGGTGGAAGGGAATTAAGAGGGATGTGCTTCAGTTTGTTTCTCGGTGCCTTACTTGTCAGCAGATAAAGGCAAACCATTAGAGGCCAGCAAGATTGTTACAGCCATTGCCAATGTCAGAGTGGAAGTGGGAGAACATGTCACACCCCGAACTCCAAGGTCACGTGAAAAGTCCATCAAACACCAATTTTATAAAAATAAGTTTTTCAACAGTTAAATACAACCTTTGAAATTAACAAAAAATACCCAAGATTCATCTCTCATAAGCAGTAGACATGCTGCTTGAACAAGCATACATTATATATTGCTCTAAGGCGAACAAAACAAGCCTTCAGAAACAGGCATACAAAAGCAAAACTAAATGAAGTCTTCCACCACCCGCCACCACAGGCATCACTAGATCTACTTCTCGTGATCATCAACATCATTACCTAAAAAAGGTTTAACAAGTCTCACACCGTGAGCCGAAGCCCAATAGAAATAGAATATGATGCAGTAGAGCAGGATATGCAATCACATAGTATAAACTTAACTCATCCGCATGAGCCTCAGAGGTTTTATTTCATAAAATCCCACATTTTTCATCAGACTTTCAAACGCCTCCAAAATAATTTTTCATCCTCAAAACCAAGAATTAAAACAATGCAAATAACGTTTCACAGTTAAAAAAAATAGTAACCAAAACGTTAATTTTCACTCCGGTCACATAACCAAGGAAAGAGAAATGAATCCTATGTACTGACTCCGTCACAAAGAAACAGAGATAATAACTATAGACTCATATTCATTACCTATCCCTGAATCATTTATGACCTGTTAGGTAATGATAAGTTCTATACGGGATTACCACAACGTAACTACTTCATTTACGGGATCAAAATGCGAGGAAAATAAAGCACCCACCCCTTCTTTATGGGAATTACCCCGAAGGACAAAGGTACCTACTCTGCGCACGTTTTTGGACTTCCATCGAGGACAACTCGTGCCACATACCCGCTATCCCGGTACATCTATAGAATCATTTAAAAACCAAACCGTAGCTCGATTATGAAAATATTTCTATAATTATACATTAAACATGTATAAAGATCCATCCATCCACATGGAGATCAAACAATTTTAAAAATATGTTTTCACCATTTTTATCAAAACGTTTAAAAGTTGAGACTCAACCCCGAGGGTTAGCTCCAAACCACCAAAACACATTTTTCAAGATTTTCATAAACCCTTCGATTTCAAACTCACCCCTTTGAAAGCCATGACCATCCACACATTCAATATCATGTAATAAACTAAGGAAAAGTGTAAAACATGCTTTTTCATCCAAACAACTAGGTTCAAAGATAAAACATGATATTTAAAGTTCAACCGGTAAAAAAGCATATAATTGCACGTAGCACCCTTTAAAGACAACATAGTCTAGGATCCTACCTCGGTGAGCCAAAAGCTTGACGTCTCGAAAATTGAACTCGGTCGAAACAAGATTCCATTTGGATGGATGCGAAACTAACAGCGTGGATAGCAAGGATCCACAAACAAAACATCGAAAACTAGCCTCAGGCAAACAAAAAATGTAGAGAGAAGGTGGAGAAAAGGTGCAGAGAGAGAGAGAAGAACTAGAAAAAGATATTTTGTGGCCCAAAAACCAAGGCTGCAAGGCTTTATAGATTTTCAAGCCGGGTCTCCACCACTCGAACGGACAAGGCACCGCTCGAGCGGACCCTGTCGACATAACACACTGCCTCGCCCCGCTCGATACCGCTCGAGCAGTCCCCACCGACCCAACTCTCTGCCACAGGTCCACTCGAGCGGTCGTCGCTGGGTGAAAAATAGAATTATAGAAACGAAACCGAGCCCCGCATACATAACACATATACCTAAACATGCTATTCTAAACCACAAAGAAGCATAAACCAAACATTGAAGATATACGTATCATGAAAAGAACACATCAAATATATATATAACAAAATTAAACGGAATTAGGTCTCACAGAACATCACGATGGACTTCATGTCAAGACTTCCTAAATCACCTAAGGGACACGACGCTGCTTGGGTTGTGGTTGATAGGTTGACGAAGTCTGCACACTTTTCCCCATACGCGTGAAGGATTCTGTGGATAGACTGGGCAGATTGTATGTCAAGGAGATAGTTCGGTTACACAGAGTACTAGTGTCTATTGTTTCTGACTGAGACCCGCACTTTACATCGCGCTTTTGGCAGAGTCTTCAGGTGGCTTTGGGGACGAGCTTGACATTCAGCACTACTTTTCACCCATAGACAGACGGTCAGTTTGAGAGGACCATACAAATTTTGGAGGATATGTTGAGAGCTTGTGTACTTGATTTTCGGGGTTCTTGGGATGGCACCGTATGAGGCTTTGTATGGAAGGTCGTGTAGATTGCCGATATGTTGGACAGATGTGGGGGAGACCACCGTTTTGGGACCCGACTTAGTGAGGGAGACGACAGAGAAGATCGCTGTGATTCGCCAGAAAAGCTATGCTGATCAGGGGAGGAAACCTTTGGAGTTTGCAGTGGGGGACCACGTGTTTCTAAATGTTTCGCCACCCAGAGGTTTGGCCATTGCAAAAAGCTATCACCTCGATTTATTAGACCGTTTGAGATCCTTGATAGGATTGGGGAGGTAGCATACCGTCTGGCTTTGCCACCTCAGTTGGCATCTGTGCATAACGTGTTTCACGTTTTCATGCTTTGGAAGTACGAGCCTGACCCGTCACATGTTCTGGATTGGGCTGAGCTATGGGTTGATGAGGACGTTACATATGAGGAGCGACCGATGAAGATCTTAGACACGAAGGAGCAAGTGTTGAGAGGGAGAACCATTGACTATGTCAAGGTCTTATGGCTTCATCACGGGATTAAGGAAGCGACGTGGGAGCTTGAGTCTGGGGTTCATGCTAGATATCCAGAGTTGTTTGCTTCTTGACCTTGTAGTGAATTTCGAGGGTGAAATTCCCTAAGGGGGAGAGTTGTGACACATCTATATATATATTCGACGTGTTCTTTTTTGTTATATGTATATCTTCGATGATTGGTTTATGTTTCATTGTCGTAAAACATCATGTATAGATGTGTTTTACGCTTTTTTAGGTTTTGATAAGGCATGTTTGGTTAGCTTTTGGGCTGAAAACCAAGGTTTTTACATTAGGTTGTTTTCTCCGTCGTCCAGTCAACAGGACTGGATGACCCGTTGACTGGGTCAACAGTAGGCTGAGTCAGTCAACTGACTTGGGTAGGTCAGTCGACTAGGTTGAGTCGATGGGGATTTTTTATATTCCAGTAGCCTTCTTCAGTCAACTGAAGTGAGAGGTTCTGTCGCGCCCCAACCTCTGGGTCACGTGAAACGCCCATAAACAACCAGACAAACACCCAACCAAGATGTTCACTCTCAGATAAAAACATTCATGCATTGTATATAATCGCTTATCGGCTTACAATACATCAGGCTCCAACGCCAAAAGCTTACATTACACGTTTCTAATATCGTAAAAAAAAACATGTAAACATACATGGTTTAAAAGAAAAAGAAAGGAAGACTACAAATCTTCCACCCCTTTAGCACCTCCGAGTCAACTAGCATGACCGGTACCTAAAAAACATTTTAAATCCCACACCGTGAGCCAGATCTCAGTAGAAACTAGACAAATATGAAATATAAGCTAAACATGCTAGGAAAACGATGTGCAGTTTTCGACTCTCTTTCAAGCCTTCAAAACGATTTTCACAAGCAAATGGGAAGCGAGGATATGAACCATTTTTGACTCAAAAGAGCCTCGAAAATGGTTTGAAAATGATTTTTATATTACAACTCACACGAGTCTTAAAAATAGTTTGAAATTGGTTTTATCCGTCCCACAATGCATTACATGCAGTCCATATACCTTCTCGGGATTTCATCGAGGGACCACAGCCCCAACTAATGCACCTTCTTGGCCTCTCACCAAGGGACCTCAGCCCCGTCTAATGCTTTATTGACCAGAGCCAACGTTCACAGAGCCACATATCCAACTATCGCTTTCATACACATATGCATCAATAAACCAGGGTTTTAATGCATAAGATCACGTCACATGTTATCCACGCAACTCACGCCACACCTGTAACACATGCAACATGCACCATATGCATTTCCCATTCCATGACTCAGCTCCTTTGATTCCTCACATACATGCATATAAAAACTCTGAGTTTTAAAGCGCGAAACCACGTTGAACACATAACAGCATCAAATGCCATGCAATTCACCTACGTAATCCGTACATAAATAAACTAGCGTATGCACAAAACCACGTATAAACTTCACCTAACGGCGCCACATAACCCACCACGAATCACAAGCCATACCCCCATCATCCGCTCACCAAAATGACCCATCTACGCACTAAGATAACCAACGATACAGAAAATGAAAACCTAACCCAAAGACCAACACCCGAACCTCCCACACAATGGTTCTCACTAGAACCCCATCTCTAAAAAGTAGTCGAGCCCACACACCCAAAACTGTCAACACGAACCCACACTCCCCGCACCCAACGATGCACAAACCACCACTCACACGACCGTGCACCACACCCCGTATGAAATGACCAACACCCTCTCCGTGACTTCAATTGACAGGACTCCATAATCCAATTAACTAAAAAATCACTAGAGGAGAGCAGTCGATTGAGCTCCATAAACCAATTGACTGAGAGGCCATCACACGACCAATAAAACCACCAAAAAACCACACCGGACCAACTCAGTCGACTGAAAACACACTGGAAACCAAGAAAACAAAACAGAACCAACTCAGTCGACTGACCACCCAGGTCCAGTCGACTGAACCCCCAGAACCACGATCCAGTCGACTGAACAACCTAGTTCAGTCAACTGACCGATGGCAAAAACAATTTTTGAGCTACTATTCTAGCCTTCCCGAACCCTAAACGAAGCCTCTAAACTCCCATCAAACACCCTCGAACCCACACAAGCGCAAGACTACCAACAAAACTTCTAAAGAAACCCTCAAAAACACGATTTCATCTAACCAAAATTGACCAAAAACGAGTTTGAATCCAAAACCCGACGTTTGAACATAAACTAATTTTCATACATTTTAAAATGGTAAAAACACACACAATTACACGTAGCACCTTTATAAGACATGAAAGTCTAGGATCCTACCTGGTTGAGTCAAAAACTCGATGCCTCGATCACGTGCAAAATCGAACTTCGCTGGAATGAAATTATGTCCAAATGAATGCGTAGCCCACCGCGTGGATACTAGGGATCCACTGTTAGATAGTCGAAAAGTTAAAGAGAAGGCAGAGAGAAAAAGGGAAACTTAGTTAAGAAGTTTCAAAAATATATAATGCCAGATATTTATAGGCCACGAAAATAACTTTTTAAAAAAATGCTCATCACAACGCCCAACGGCCCCAGGGACTAACTCCACATGCGTATCTAAGTCTGATCATGCATAAAAACGCATATAAAAATGCTGAAGCAAAAACGATAAACACACGTTGAAAAACGCCGAAAAAGAAAATGGGTCATGGTCTCACAACAATACCCCCTTTAAAGGAATATCGTCCTCGAAATTCAGCAGAAGATCAAAAAGAAACAGCCACGTCGATCGGAATCGACACAGGAATAAGAGATGGTTAGCCATACCATTCCTATGATATAGTCAAACAAAGTCAGGCATCCTAGACAACAACTAACTATCTCAAAGACACGGGATCTACAACTCACTCCAACCTCACATCCTCACCAACTGGCATCTTTACACAGTACACCGTCCACGAAGTCCATCACCAACTCCCAAACAGATGAACTGAAAGCATTCAATGCTCCCATGTCGATAAGAACATCGGCTTAAAATTTGCACACTCAGAGTGTACCTTGGCTAACTGAAGGAATAGCTGCAACATCTGACACAACCGGTGCCCTAGAAGAACTAGGAACTGTGAGGGCATACGCTTGGTTTTGCATCAACCGAGTTTGTCCGTCATAGCCCGGTGCTGTCAGCTGCTGCACCGACTAACCTGAAGTGCCCCCACCTGTAACCCAGGAAATCTGAGCTATAGGATGCTGCTATGTGTAATCTGATGGACCCTGCACATATGAACCCACTGGTGTGCCTTCCGTGCTCGGTGCCCTGTCTGCCTAGGGACAATTCCTGCGAATATGTCCAGGTTGGCCACACCCACAACAAATCTATAGCTCCCTCCCCTGTGACTGAATCCATGCTGAACTTTGGGATTGCTTCAGCTGCGGGCAATCCACCGCACGATATCTCGGTTGCCTACACCGATAGCAAATCAACTCCCTCTGCTCTGGCCTCCCTGATGAAGCCACCGATGGTGCTGATACAAAAAACTGGTGTGGTACCTCGGATGGATGAAAATTAGGGCTAGAGGACTTCTGCCTCTTACTGGAATGCCCACTCGCCTGCACCTCTGCTCCACTCTACTGTGTCCTTACTCCTCTATGTCCTCGAGTCTCGGTCAAAGTATCTCAATCCTCGCTGCTACTTCCACCAGCTCAGTGAAAACTCGTAGCCCCAAACCAGCCACACGCGCTCCCTGATCGCCGGCCTCAGGCCCCGCTCAAACATTCTCGCATGCAGCTCGTCAGCAGCCACCAACTCTAGTGCATGATGAGACAGGGTAGTAACTGCAAATGCTGATCGCTCCCTGGGAGAGAGCATAGATATGGGAGATTTTTATATCACAACTCACACGAGTCTAAAAAGTAATTTGAAATTGATTTTATCCGTTCCACAATGCATTACATGCAATCCATATTCCTTCTCCGGCTTTCATCGAGGGACCACAGCCCCAACTAATGCACCTTCTCAGCCTCTCACCAAGGGACCTCAGCCCCGTCTAATGCCTTATTAACCAGAGCCAACGTTCACAGAACCACATGTCCAACTATCACATTTCATACACATATGCATCAATAAACCAGGGTTTTAATGCATAAGATCACGTCACATGTTACCTACGCGACTCACGCCACACCTGTAACACATGCAACACGCACCATATGCATTTTTCATTCCACGACTCAGCTCCTTTGATTCCGCACATACATGCATATAAAAACTCTGAATTTTAAAGCACGAAACCACGTTACACATAATAGCATCAAAAGCCGTGCAACTCACTTGCGTAATCTGTACATAAATAAACTAGCGCATACACAAAACCATGTATAAACTTAACATAACAATGCCACATAACCCGCTATGAATCACATGCCATGCCCGTGTCATCCGCTCACCAGAATGACCTGTCCACCCACCAGGATAACCAACGATGCAGAAAATCAAGACCTAACCCAAAGACCAACACCTGAACCTCCCACAAAATAGTTCTCACCAAAACCCCATCTCTTAAAAGGACACGAGCCCACACACACCCAACACAGCCAACACGAACCCACAAGCCTTGCACCCAACGATGCACAAACCACCACGCACATGACCGTGCACCACACCCCGTATGAAATGACCAACACCATCTCCGTGACTTCAATTGATAGGATCCCATAATCCTATCAACTGAAAAATCACTATAGGAGAGCAGACGATCAAGCCCCATAAGCCAATCGACTTAGAGGCCGTCACACGACCAATAAAACCACCAAAAACCCACATTGGACCAACTCAGATGACTAAAAACACACTAGAACCCAAGAAAACAAAACAGAACCAACCCAGTCGACTGACCGCCTAGGTTCAGTGGAGTGAACCCACAAAACCACGATCCAGTCAATTGAACAACCTAGTTCAGTCGACTGACCCATGGAGAAAATACTTTCCGAGCTATTGTTCTAGCCCTCCCGAACCCCAAGCGAAGCCTCTAAACTCCCATCCAACACCCTTGGACCTATTCAAGCCCAAGACTACCACTAAAACATCAAAAGAAACCCTCAAAAACACGATTTCAACTAATCAAAATAGACCAAAAATGGGTTTGAACCCAAAATCCAGGCCCCCAAAAAGTTAGAGAGAAGGCAGAGAGAAAAAAGTTAGCTCCCTCCCCTGTGACTGAATCTATGCTGAATTTTGGGACTACTTCGGCTGCGGGCATTCCACCGCACGATGTCCCGGTTGCCTACACCGATAGCAAATCAACTCGCTTTGCTCTGGCCTCCCAGATGAAGCCACCAATGGTGTTGGTACAGAAAACTGGTGTGGTACCCCATATGGATGAAAACTAGGGCCAGAGGACTTTTGCCTCTTACTGGAACGCCCACTCGTCTGCACCTCTGCTCCACTCTACTGTGTCCTTACTCCTCTAGGTCCTCGAGTCTCGTTCAAAGTATTCTCAATCCTCTCTGTTGCTTCCACCAGCTCTGTGAAAACTCACAGCCTCATACCAACCACGCGCTCCCTAATGGCCGGCCTCAGTCCCCGCTCAAACATTCTCGCACGCAGCTCGTCAGTAGCCACCAACTCTGGTGCAAAATGAGACAGGGTAGTAAACCTGGCCTCGTACTGCACAATGCCCATTGCTCCCTAGGAGAAAGCATAGAACTCCTCTCTATATAAATCTCTTGATGAAGCTGGAAAGTATTTCTCCAGAAAAACCCCTGTGAACGCTGCCTATGTGCCCTCCATAGTATTTTGGGCGTATTTTCACCACTTGGGAGTGTCATCTCTCAATTGAAATGTGGCAAAAGAAACCCGCAATTCATCCTCAACTATCTGCAGCGTGTCAAGGATCCGAGTTACTAGCTCCAATCACTCTGTAGCCACTATAGGATCAGGATCTTCAATAAAGGTAGGAGGATCCATACGTCTGAACTCGTGCATTGCTACTGTTGCCCTCGCCTTAGGCACTCTCTTTCCCTCTCTCCCCCTTTCGGTTCCAACTAGCTAACTAATAGAGCCAATCAACGCATGCAGTAACTCTACAGCATCAACAGGTCCTTGGAGAGCATTTGCATCCCCAGCATCAGGGATAGGCACATCCCTTAGCCAAAACCACGGCCACAGCCTCGTCCTCTCCTCACAGACATCGGGTCTATATGAAAGCAAGACATAACATAAGATGCAGCACATCGCAAGGATATAAACATATAACATTATAACACATAGCCACATAGATTCATGCTAAATAAACCCCACATACCGAGGAGAACCGACAAGAGAGACGCATCAATTTGGATCACCTGCTTAGATTCTTTACCATAAAACACGTCGGCCAAATGTATTTCTAACTCGGCTTCCAAGCTTGTTAAGCCAAACGCCCGAAAGCAAAACTAATCAATACTTAGGTTCAACCCCCATGCTCACATATACACAACAGTTACACATTCAACACACTATCAAGCTTGCATTATCAAAGCATCTAAACACATGCAGTCAAGCACATGCAATCAACCTCACCTGGTGATGCACCCTTTTTTCACGGCTCTTAGGTATTCGAACCCAAAGCTCTGATACCATTCTGTCACGCCCCAACCTTTTGGGTCATGTGAAACACCCATAAAGAACCATACAAATACCCAACCTAGTGTTCACTCTCAGATAAAAACATACATGCATTGTATATAATCATCAATCGGCTTATAATATATCAGGCTCCAACGCCAAAAGCTTACACTACATGGTTTCAACACCGTAAAAAGAACATGTAAACATGCATGGTTCAAAAGAAATAAAAAGGAAGACTACAAATCATCCACCCCTCCGGCACCTCCTAGTCAATCAGCATGACCGGTACTTGAAAAACATTTCAAATCCCACACCGTGAGCCAGAGCTCAGCAGAAACTAGAAAAATATGAAATATAAGCTAAACATGGAAGGAAAACGCTGTGTAGTTTTTGACTCTCTTTCAAGCCTTCAAAATGATTTTCACAAGCAAACGAGAAGCGAGGATAAGAGCAATTTTTTACTCACAAGAGCCTCAAAAATAGTTTGAAAATAATTTTTATATCACAACTCACACGAGTCATAAAAGCAGTTTGAAATTGGTTTTATCTGTCCCACAATGCATTACATGCAATCCATGTACCTTCTCGGGCTTTCACCGAGGGACCACAGCCCTAACTAATGCACTTTCTCGGCCTCTCACCAAGGGACCTCAACCCCGTCTAATGCCTTGTTGACCAGAGCCAACGTTCATAGAACCACATGTCCAACTATCGCATTTCATACACATATGCATCAATAAACTAGGGTTTTAATGCATAAGATCACGTCACATGTTATCCACGTGACTCACGCCACACCTGCAACACATGCAACACGCATTATATGCATTTCCCAATCCATGACTCTACTCCTTTGATTCCGCACATACATGCATATAAAAACTCTGAGTTTTAAAGCACGAAACCACATTACACATAACGACATCAAAAGCTATGCAACTCACCTACGTAATTCGTACATAAATAAACTAGCGTTAGCGCAAAACCACATATAAACTTTACATAACGACGCCACATAACCCGCCACGACATCACATGCCATACTCTCGTCATCCGCTCACCAAAATGACCCGTCCACCCACTAGGACCACCACCCACTAGGACCACCAACGATGAAGAAAATCAAAACCTAACCCTAAGAACAACACCCGAACCTCCCATAAAATTGTTCTTACCAGAACCCCATCTCAGAAAAGGACACGAGCCCACACATGCCCAACACTGCCAACACGAACCCACACGCCTCGCACCCAATGATGTACAAACGACCACGCATATGACCGTGCACCACACCTTGTATGAAATGACCAACACCCTCTCCGTGACTTTAATTGACAGGACCTCATAATCCAATCAACTGAAAAATTACTAGAGGAGAGCAGTCGATCAAGTCCCATAACCCAATCGACTGAGAGGCCATCACATGACCAATAAAATCACCAAAAACCCACACAAGACCAACTCAGTCGACTGAACCCCCACAACCAATAAACTAAACACACACTGGAAACCAAGAAAACAAAACAGAACTAACTCAGTCGACTGACCACCTAGGTCTAGTCGACTGAACCCCTAGAACCACGATCCAATCGACTGAACAACCCAGTTCAGTTGACTGACCCATAGCAGAAACAGTTTTCGAGCTACTGTTCCAGCCCTCCCAAACCCTAAATGAACCCTCTAAACTCCTATCTAGCACCCTTGAACCTACAGAAGCCCAAGACTACCACAAAAACTTCAAAAGAAACTCTCAAAAACACGATTTCATTTAACCAAAATCGACTAAAAATCGGTTTGAACCCAAAACCCAATGTTTGAACATAAACCAATTTTCATACGTTTTAAAATGGTAAAAACACACATGATTACATGTAGCACTCTTATAACACAAGAGAATCTAGGATCCTACCTCGTTGAGTTAAAAACTCAACGCTTCAATCAACGTGCAAAACTAAACTTTGCTAGAATAAAATTCTATCCGGATGAATGCGTAGCCCACCGCGAGGATACTAGGGATCCACTATTGGATCGTCAAAAACTGAGCCCCTGGCCCCCAAAAATTTAAAGAGAAGGCAAAGAGAAAAAGGGAAACTTAGTTAAGAAATTTTGAAAATATCTTTTGAAAATATCTAACGCTAGATATTTATAGGCAACAAAAATATTTTTTTTAAACGGGCATCACAACACCCAATTGCCCTAGGGACCAACCCTACATGCATATCTGAGCCTGATCAAGCATAAAAATGCATATAAACATGCTGAAGCAAAACCGTCAAACATGCGTTGAAAAATGCCGAAAAAGAAAACGGGTCAGGGTCTCACAGGTTCGGTCGACTGAACCCCTATGTTGTCGTGGCCTATAAATATCTAAACCCTGGAGATATTTTGAAAACTCTTTCTTCTTTCCCAAGTTTCCCTTTCCTCTGCCTTCTCTCTAGACTTTTGAGGACCCAGGGCTTGGATTTTGTTGATCTGTTAGTGGATCCTTGCTATCCACGATGTAGGCTTCGTATCCATCTAGATGGATTCTTGTTTTGACGAAGTTTGATTTTTGAGGCATCAAGTTTTGACTCACCGAGGTAGGCTCCTAGACTATGCTGTCTTTAAAGGGTGCTACATACAATTATATGGTTTTTCACCGGTTAAAAACTCTTTAAATGCTATATTTTATGTTTAAACCATGTTTGTTCAGCTAAAAGGCATGTTTTGTGCTTTTTCTTGGTTTTTACATGATATGGATGCGTGGGTGGCCATGGTTTTCAAAAAGGTGGTTTTGAAAACGAAGGGTTTATGAAATTCTCAAAAAACGTGTTTTTAGAGGTTTGGAGCTAACTCTCGGTGTTGAGTCTAAGATTTTAAAATGTCTTGATGGAAACATTTTGAAAATATTGTTTGATCTTCATGGTTGATGGATGATGTGGTGGCTGGCTACTGGATCTATTTTTATACTTGTTAATGTATAACTGTTCTGTAGGTTTTTCGTAGTTAAGTTACGTACTGGTTTTAAAATGATTCGTTAGATGTGCCGTGATAGTGTTTGGATTGGGTGCTTCTTTCATCGGTTTTAGCCCGTAAAGAGCACGTTGCCCCTATGTGTGGTTGCGTTGTTGTAACTCTGTATAAAACTTGTCATTACCTAGCAGGGCTTAAATGGTTCAAGACTAGGGTAATGGGCAGGAGTTTATAGTTGTTTCCTTTGCGTGACAGAGTCAGTACAAAGAAATTATTATTTATTTATACCTCGGCTGTGTGATCTGAGTGGAAGATAACATTTTGTTACTATTTTTATTAACTGTGGCACGTTATCTGCACTGTTTGAAATGCATGATTTTTAAAGACCGAAAACCTTTTTAGACTCCTGTGCTTGAGTCAGCTTATGCTATGTGATTGCATATCCTGCTTTACGGCTTTATAGTCTGTTTCTATTGGCTCCGACTCACGTTGTGGGATTTTATGCAAACCTTTTTCAGATATAAGCGATCACGAGGAGACGATCTACAGGAGCCCGTGGTGGCATAAGGCTTTTATGTAGTTTTCCTTTTTGTTATGGAAACATATATTCTTACATGTGATGCCTGTTTCTGTAGGCGTGTTTTGTACACCTTGAGGCGATATATCTTATGCATGTATGAAACTGAATGTGTACTGTTTATGAGAGATGAGCCTTATGTTAGGGTTGGTATACTGAAAACTATATTTTTAGTATTTAATTTTATTTTAATAAAATTAATTTTTTATTTTATGAGAATCTATATGAGTAATGTATGTGTATCATTTCTTTCATGTTATGCATGGATGTCCGCTATTCTATATAGTAGTTAATCTGTTGTGTAGAGTATGGCTTACACACAGAAGATCAGATTTTAGGTTCTTGCAGAATAAAAGTTTTATGTTCACAATTTAGATGGAAATGGACATACCAGCGGTATGACTGTGGCACAAAGTTTTAGTAGACCTATCTTGGTTATGGAGAACAGATAATAGCGTCGTCTATTAATTCGACTCTTTGTGATAGTACAATTTGTGTGTATTGAACGAGACATTTAGGGTAATTAATTTTATACTGACTATATAAATTAATTCACACCCCAAGATTATTATGAATAGTGCTTATCCTCTTAATCCTAAAATAATTATTAATTTGCGTATATTTAATATTCGTTATTTTTATTCATTAGATGGTGCGATCTTATATAGGTTTATCTTTTCGTTGAGTTGGATAGCGGTATTATTTATATGGCGAATATTAATTGTTGATGGAATCCATATCTCGGAAGATGGAGATTGACAATACCCTCTTAAGGAAACTTATAAGGAATACCTCCTTTCATCAGGGTTTATTCACAGATAAATCCTACAGTCTCCATTACACGTTCGTAGAAGATGTGATAATAGCTCGCACGCCGGCTTCGATTTTCGGTCTCCATACGAAAGGGTTATAGTCATGGTATCTCCGGCACGAATCTTCGAAAGAAGTAGATTTGAAGAATAGTACGAAGCAAGGTTCGTTCACACCGGCCCCGGGGTTTTGACACGGTGTTTTTCAAATTAAGAGTAATGATTATACACGTAACCCATGAATAAAAATATCTTTCTTAAGGAGTCACTGTTTTTATTTGTGGGGATCAAAATTAATTGGCTATTTAATTTACTTGGAATGTCCTATATCAATGAATGAAAAACCTTGTAATTTTTTGTTTGTTGATTGTTAGACATCCACACTATGTGGCCTTCAATTGATGTGACTCTGGGCCGGTGGTTTTTTTTATTATAATATTTGTTTCTAACAGTAAATTAATAGACTGGCATGTCTGTCCGAACTGGTGTTGATTAGTCGGCGTCCACACTACGTGGCCTGCTTAATCACGAAGGATTCGGGCTACCAATAATTCTTTTTTAAATTAAAAGGTTGAGGGACCC
>JAUMHN010377737.1:0-17067 GCA_032360265.1 Heliamphora ciliata
CACAATGATCAATGAGTTAAGATGAGAGATCAATAGATTCAAGTTCGTAGGAAGCATGAATGTTGAAGAAGAAGATGAAGATGAAGCCATGGTTGGTTTCTCGTTAGAGGTATGGCTCTGATACCATAAGGAACTTTTAGTGAAAATGAAATTGAATTCAGCAACTTCAACTCCTCTGTTATTGATTACACGTTTATATACAAAGACACATTACACTCAGTTTTTAACTCCTAACAGAACTAACTAACTAACTAACTAACTACTATAACTAGCTTCGTATCCTTTACCAACTTATTTTGACAGATGGATTCTCTTTGAACTTGACAGTTCGATTCTCTCTTGACTAGGACTTTAAGTTGCTATTGGTAATGAGGTTCCTTCTTCTGATATAGCTTATGCATTAATTGCTGATGTGGTGATTTCTGATATGGTTCATGCACTGAAGTGGGCCTTCTCTTCATTGTGCTTTGGCTTAGTTGAGCATACTGATATAACGTTGGCTCATGATTGAGCTGAGCATGCTGTGGCTCATGCCTGAGCTTTGCATGATTGAGTTTGTAATGTTATCAATACTTGAGATTATGTCATATCACTTGAGATATTAATTTAGTAAATTAAGTTAATTATTCTAGCATTATTGTTCTACTTTTAATATACATTTGTATATGTATTGATAATGTTAATACTTAAATATGATGTATTAAAAACACTAGAGAAATACTGATAATGAAACTATTGCAAAATAGTTTTAAAATATTTGACCACCTAGCCTAAAGATTTGAACACTCAACAGTACCCAAATATAAGATAATATTGATAACAAAATTATTGTGCGATGGTTTTAAAATATGAGAAGTTATCGACGATAATTGTATATATACATTTATGTACATATTTCTTGTTGAAAGAAATCAAAGAATAGTATCATTTAATATTAAGCATATCTTATTTTTGTAATTAATAAAATTTAATTAATTTTTTTAAAAAATAAACATGATAGGTGTATTTTGACATAATTTCTAAAATCTTAATTTTGTACTCTCTATTAAAAAAATATTTCGAAAACTGTAAATGTTCATGGAATGTACACCAACAGCACAAACACACTAAAAAATGTCAAAGAATGAAGAAAATCCCTCCTAAGCGAAAGACTGATCAATCGATCTGGGGACAGATCGATCGGTCTAAAGTAGCTCGTAGCTGTTTGTGCAAACTGCAGGAAAAGTTGAGAGTTCATATTAACCGCTTGATCAATCTGTGCTAAGAACGCCTTGTTATAAGTTGTTAGGGTTGCAGCAGCTGCAAAAATTTTTGATATTCTTTTACTCTATTGTATTCTCTCTCCCCCAAACTCTCTTCCATTTGTAACTTTCAAAAATGTAGTAAAAGTCTGTAATCCCGTGGACGTAGGCATGACTTATCGAACCACGTAAACCTCCGTGTGTGATTGTGTGATTATCTCTTCCTCTCTTTCTTTCTTCTTTGTTCTTGTTCCGTGGATTGTGCATTCTTTGGTTGATCTTGGGCGGGATTAGTGATCATGTTATAATCCTCAACAACTGGTATCAAAACTCCAAGGTAGGAGGTTGAAGAACACACAAGGCAGAAGAAGATAGATCAACAGAAATTGAGAAGTTTAACAGTTTGGACTTCGGTTATTGGAGGATGCAGATAGAAAATTATTTGTACGAGAAGAAGTTACACTTGCCACTCTTGGGATCCAAATCAGAGGGCATGAAGGATGAGGAATGAGCATTTCTTGACAGACAAGTGATGGGAGTCATCAGATTGACATTGTCCCAGTTAGTGGCGCACAATATAATCAAGGAGAAGACTACGACAACTATGATGGCAGCGTTGTCAAGCATGTATGAGAAGCCGTTGGTGAACAATAAGGTATATCTTATGAAGAAATTATTTAATCTTAAAATGGCTGAGGATACACCGGTTGCACAATATTTAAATGAGTTCAACACTATTATGAATCAGTTGTCTTCACTTGAAATCAACTTTGCTGATGTAATTAGGGCTTTAATTATGTTGGCCTCATTGCCAAACAGTTGGGAAGTAATGAGAATAGCATTGAGTAACTTTGTCGAGAAAAATAAACTAAAGTATGATGATGTCAGAGATCTAATATTGAGTGAGTAGGTTCGCAAGAGAGATTCAGGTGAGGTGTTCAGCTTTGGGTGTAATACCAGTACAGCATTGAATGTTGAAGCACGAGGCAGTGGAACTAATAGGAATCAAAGCCGCGGCATGTCAAAATCTAGAAGGGACAAAAGCAAGTCCAAGTCGGGACGGCAACCTAAATGCTAGGATTGTGGCAAGACTGGCCATATTAAGAAGAACCATAGAGAGTAGAAGAAGAAGGCTAACGGCGAGTCAACCAATGTCGTGACAGAGAATGTATAGGACGCTTTGCATCTTTTAGTAGACAGCCCAATTAACTCTTGGGTGTTGAATTCCGGGGTATCCTTCCACACTACGGCGCACTAAAAAATTATTGAAAATTATGTGGCTGGTGATTTTAGCAAAGTACATCTGGCAGACAGGACATCATTAGATATCGTGCGTACAGGTGACATTAGAATCAGAGTGCCAAGTGGGATAGTATGAAAGATACACAAGGTACGGCATGTACCTAAGTTAATGAGAAATTTAATTTCAATTGGGCTACTAGATGCTGAAGGCTATTCAGTAACATTTGTTGGTGGCATGTGAAAAATCATAAAGGCAGCCGTGATAGTGGCTTGGGGAACAAAGACATGTACTATGGAACACCATGAGTGAGAAAAAGATGAAAATTCTGCAGTCAAAGGGCAAGTTGTCAGGTTTAAAGTCTATGAAATTCGATTTGTATGAAGGTTGTATTTTTGGTAAATAGAGGAAAGTCAGATTTCTAGAAGGCGACAGGACACCAAAGCTAGATAAGTTAGAATTGGAGCACACAGATTTGTGGGGACCTTTTCTAGTGGCATCCCTTGGAGGTTCCAGATACTATGTTAAATTTATTGACAACTCCAGTAAGAAGGTATGGGTTTACTTCTTGAAGAATAAATTTGACGTATTTGAAGTGTTTAATAAGTGGAAGGCCCTGGTTGAGACTGAGACCGGTTTGAAGCTGAAGTGTCTGAGATCAAATAATGAAAATGAATATATAGATGGAAGATTTAGAGATTTCTACGCAACTAGTGAGTTACCTGAGTGTTTCTAGGCTGATGCAGTGAACCAGTAGCCTACTTTCTGAATCGAGAACCTTCAGTGCCTTTGGGTTTCAAAATTGCGAAGGAGGTATGGAGTAGAAAAGAGGTAAACTTGTCCTTTTTTTAAAAATTTGGTTGCACCTCATAGGTTCACATAGATGTTAATGTTATGAGTAAGTTGCGATCAAAACCTAAAATTTGTTATTTTATTGGCTATGGTAATGATAAGTTTGGCTATCGATTTTGGGATGATAAAAACTGAAAAATCATTAGAAGCAGAAATGTGGTGTTTAATAAACAAGTGTTGTACATGGACATGTCAAAGGCAGAGACGGATAGTGCAATGCCATAGACGAAGAAATTCGAGTTCATTGACTTGGATGATATTTTTGAGAGAGCTGAACAGAATAGGAATGAGGAAGACAATGAGAATGTGAATCTACATGTGTGGCATATTACGCCAGTGACAGCAATTATGAGATCTTTCAGGAGCATTAGACCACCACAATAGTTTTTACCGTCCTTATTCTACATTTTAATTTGTTTACTAACAGTGGTGAGTTAGAGAGTTATGTAGAGGCCTTATAGATAGAGAATTCAATCAAGTGGGAGTTAGTAATAAATGATGAGATAGATTCTTTGCTGACAAACCATACATGAGAGCTTACAAGACTGCCAGCTAGAAAGAAGGTTCTACACAACAAATGGGTCTACAGAGTGAAAGAATAACATGATGGTAGCAGACGCTACAAGGCCAGATTGGTTGTCAAGGAATTTTAACAGAAAGAAGGAGTTGACTTCACTGAAATCTTCTCTCCGATTATGAAGTTAACGACAATCAAAACTGTTTTGGGAATTATAGCAACAAAAGACTTATATCTTAAGCAGTAGGATGTCAAGACTGCATTCCTTCACGGTAAATTGGAAGAAGACATTTATATGTCAACCTGAAGGGTTTACAGTGAAAAGCAAAGAAGACATCGTTTGCAAGAAGAAGATGAGTTTGTACGGTCTAAAACAAACTCCAAGGAAGTAGCATAAGAAATTTGACAGCTTCCTGCAGAGTATCGAATTTACAAGATTGAAGGCAGAGCATTATTGGTACGTAAAGAGCTTTAACAATTTCTATATCATCCTATGACTGGATATGGATGATATGCTCATCATTGGGCCGTGCATTGAGGAGATCAACAAGCTGAAAAAACATTTGTCAAAACAGTTTGCCAAAGAGGATTTGGGAGTTTCCAAGCAAATCTTTGGGATGAGTATTATCAGAGACAAAGTTGTAGGGACTTTAAGACTCTCACAGGCAGAGTATGTCAATAATGCACTTAGCAAGTTCAACATGGACGATGCAAAACCTGTAAGTATGTCTTTAGCTAGCCACTTTCGGCTAACTAAAGATCAGTCTCCAAAAACAGAGCAAGAGCAAGAGCACATGAGTAAGGTCCTCTATGCATAAGCTATCGGTAGCTTGATGTATACTATGGTCTGCACCAGACCAGATATCACACATGCAGTGGGAGTAGTCAGCAGATACATGAGCAATCTAAAAAAACAGTATTGGAATGCTATCAAGTGAATTCTGAGGTATTTAAAGGGCACTATAGAGACGTTTTTGTATTTCACGAGGACATAGCTAAAGCTGCAGGGCTATGTGGATGCTGATCTAGCCAACGATATCGACAGTAAGAAGAGCAGCACTAGATTTTTCTACACCCTAGGTAGTACAGCAGTTAGTTGGGCCTCAAAGCTATAGAAGACTGTCGCTCTTGCTACTACAGTGAAAGAGTACGTTGTTGCAAATGAGGCTAGAAAGGAGATGATATGATTACAAGATCTTATGGAAGAGTTGGGTAAGAAAATTGGCAGAGGTATGCTTTTCAGTAACAGTCAGAGTGCCATTTTTCTTACCAAAAACCTAGTATTTCACTCCAAAATGAAGCACATACAGTTGTGGTATCCTTTTATTTGCTCTTTGGTTGACAGTGGATAGTTGACTCTTGAGAAGATTAGTGGAACGAAGAATCTAGTCGACGTGTTCACTAAGGAGGTCAATATTGAAAACCTGAAGCTGTGCTCGACTTTAGTTGCTCTTCAGGGTTAGAAGACAGAAAATTGTGGTACACCGGTTTGATTGGCTACATTGGTGGTTTCAAAGTGTTGGTGAGTTTCTTAGGATATCTCAAGGCTTATAGTAGATTTACTTTAAGTGGGAGATTATCAGAGAATGAAGAAAATCCCTTCTGAGGAAAGACCGATCAATCGGTCTAGGGATAGATCGATGGGTTTAAAGCAGCTTGTAGTAGTTTGTGTAGACTGCAAGAAAAGCTGAGAGTTCGTCTTGGCCACTCGATTGATCTTTAGGCCGATCGATTGGTCTATGCGATGAATGCCTTGTTATAAGCTGCTAGGGTTGCAGCAGCCGCAGAAGTTTTTAATATTCTTTTACTCTATTGTATTCTCTGTCCACAAAACTCTATTCCCTTTGGAACTTTCAAGAATATATAATGAAAGTGTGTAATTCTGTGGACGTAGGTACGTTTTGCCGAATAACATAAATAGCTGTGTGTGATTGTGTGATTGTTTTTTGCTCTTTTTTTCTTCTTTGTTCTTCTTCTGTGAATTATGCGTTCTTTGGTTGATCTTGTACGGAATTAGTAATCGCGTTCTAATTTCCAACAAAAAACACTAAACAAAAAGAAAATAAACAAATAGAATAGGGAATAAAAAACAAGAAAATGAAAACGTGGCAAACCTGTATCATTGTCTTCATATATTAGTGTTCGAGGGTATCCCACTTAGCTTTGTGATTCAATGCATATGATCTATATGCCTCGTTTGGATAATTATTTATTTATTTTATTTTATTTATTTTTAATTTTAATATTTTTAGTTAAACTATTATACTTTTTGACTACTCTTATCGAGACCAATCAAAAAAGTAAGCGATGCATACTTACAGGTTTTGCATAGAGGATTCTGAGAAATTTGAAGGGCACTACAGAGACGTCTTTGTGTTTCACGAGAACATGGCTAAAGCTGCAGGGTTATGTGGTTGCTGATCTAGCCGACGATATCGACAGTAAGAAGAGCACCACCAAATTTGTCTACACCCTAGGTGGTACAGTAGTTAGTTGGGCCTCAAAGCTATAGAAGACAGTCGCTCTTTCTACTACATGGAAGTGTATGTTGTTGTAACTGAGGCTAGAAAGAAGATGATGTGGTTACAAGATCTAATGGAAGAGTTTGCTAAGAAAATTAACAGAGATATTCTTTTCAGCAACAGTCAGAGTGCCATTTTTCTTACCAAAAACCTAGTATTTCACTCCAAAATGAAGTACATACAGTTGTGGTATCATTTCATTCACTCTTTGATTGACAGTGGATAGTTGACTCTTGAGAAGATCAGTGAAACAAGAATCTAGTCGACATGTTGACTAAGGGGGTCAACATTAAAAAACTGAAGCTGTGCTCGGCTTTAGTTGCTCTTCAGGGTTAGAAGACAGAAAATTGTGTCACACCGATTTGATTGGCAACATTGGTGGTTTCAAGGTGTTGGTGAGTTTGCTGGGATATCTTAAGGCTTGGAGTATATTTACTTCAAGTGGGAGATTATCAGAGAATGAAAAAAATTCCTCATGAGAAAAGGTCGATCGATCGGTCTGGCAGCTGATCAATCGGTCTGGGAGCAGATCGATCAGTTCAAAGCAGCTCGCAGTAGTTTGTGTAAACTACAGGAAAAGCTGAGAGTTCGTCTTGACCACTCGATCAGTTTTTAGACCGATCGAATAGTCTATGCGATGAATGCCTTGTTATAAGCTGTTAGGGTTGCAGCAGACAAAAGTTTTTGATATTCTTTTACTCTATTGTATTCTCTCTCCACAAAACTCTATTCTCTTTGTAACTTTCAAAAATATAATGAATGTATGTAATTCCGTGGATGTAGGCACGATTTACCAAATAACATAAACAGCCGTGTGTGATTGTGTGGTTGTCTCTTTTTTCTTTCTTTTTTCTTCTTTGTTCTTATTCTATGAATTGTACGTTCTTTGATTGATTTTGGACGGAATTAGTAATTACGTTCTAATTCCTAACAAAAAAAAAACACCAAACAAAAGGAAAATAAACAAAAAGAATAGAAAATAAACAAGAAAATGAAAACATGGCGAACCAATATCATTGTCTTCATATATTAGTGTTCGAGTGTATCCCACTTAGTTTTGTGATTCAATGCATATCATCTATATGCCCCGTTTGGATAACTATTTATTTATTTTATTTTATTTATTTTTAATTTTAATTATTTTAGTTAAATTATTATATTTTTTGAGTACTCTTATCAAGGTACTAATCGAAAAAGTAAGAAATCTTAATTTAAATATAAAAAAAATCAAAAAAGACAAAATAAACTAAAATATGCTAATAAATCAAATTATATATTACATATTTTCGTCTTAGTAATTTTTTTTAATCTTTTGATCAATTTTTTTTTTGATTCATCTCATTAAAACGATTGAAAAAAATAAAACATTTATAAAAAATTTAAAAAATACAAAAAAGTAAAATTCTTGATATTTACCCCATGCTCGGCCTTTATACATTACAACATTACTTTGTTAATTTAGTCGCCTAATAATTAAGGACTGAAAACTGTACTTCCATCCATATATAAAACGACAGTTTTCCACAACTTTCGTCCATACGAAAAACCCAAATCTGCCCTTCACTGATTTGGTGATGGTTTGGCTCCGCAGGGAATTTTAGTACGAAAGTTTAAAGAAATGTGAGTTTAAGAGAATGTGTAGTTATTCTTAATATATTTTAAATTTATTTTGACGATTGTATTGCTCATATTATAAATTTCGTAAAAAAATTTATTTGTATAAAAAATTAAATTGATCAAATATGAATAATTAAACTAATTAAATATATTTATTGTAAATAAAATAAACGATCTATTCTTAAAATCATATATACTATTAAAATAAATATTATAACACACTGCATCTCCATATATTCGATCAATCTAATTTTATACAAAGATGATCTTCTCAATGTTCTCTATAAGTTAAATGATTTATATTATCGAGATAAGTTTAGGATAATTCCATAAAAACTAAATTTGTTCCTCTATTTCGTTCGTTCAAAATTTTATCTATTAAAATGTGTGATTGTTATAAAT
This sequence comes from Heliamphora ciliata, assembly GCA_032360265.1. Taxonomy (NCBI): domain Eukaryota; kingdom Viridiplantae; phylum Streptophyta; class Magnoliopsida; order Ericales; family Sarraceniaceae; genus Heliamphora; species Heliamphora ciliata. The sequence continues at coordinate 8,392 of JAUMHN010377737.1, forward strand.
ACACATTAACTTTATTTTGATAATTCGTATCATTTATTTTGTAAAACTCACTTAAATGATAATATATGCAAAAAATTAAATTGATCGGATATCAATAACTAAATCATTTAAATATATTTATCTTGGATAAAATAAATGACATTCTTAAAATTATGCATACCATTAAAATAAATATATCAATCTATTGTATGCATAGCAATGCAATCAATCTAATTTTTCACAAACATGGCATTTTTAATGTGCTCTATAAAATAAATGATTCGAATCGTCACAATGAACTTAAAATAGATCCATAAAAATTAAACTTTTTAGTAAATTTAAGATGGGCCATGGAAATTAAATTTTACATTAAATGAATATTTTATGCTGTGTAGTTAATGAATATTTTCTGTTGGGTAGTTAATTGATATTTTTTGCTATACTATTGTTAGTCCTTTTATCTTTTTTCTTATTACTTAATTTTTTGTAAATATAATTTGTTAAAGTATTAATATAAAATAACATAAATTATATTTAATTAAAATGAGAATTGGCTAGTGAGATAAACTTTTCTGTGAATTATTGATGAATTAATCAGCTATATCATATGAAATGCTTTATTATTGTAAAAATATATAATTTTTTCATGCATATATAGCATGGGTATAGCACTAGTATACCCACATTAATCACTATATTATATTAAGAAATTTAGTTCATTTAAAATTTAAAAGAAACTTGATTATAGTCAAATTCTACTATCATTGCTTATATCCTACATTGATAATTCGTTACTATTGAAAATTTTAGCTCAAATTCAATTTTAGTTGGGATAGATTTCTAGTCTATCACGGCTACTAATTTTGAAGAGTTCTGAAAAATGTGGATTTACATTCAATTTGTTTGTGAGGAGAATTTATATGAGAGTTGAGTTGATTTGTATTCGTTTCTCTACATATTGAAGTTCGTTGCCCGTGGACGTAGGTAAATTGTCGAACCACGTAAAATCTGTCTCTTTGTAATTTGTTTATGATTATTTTTGAGTTTTTTACACAACAAATGGTATCAGAGTTTTGGTTAAAGCTGTTTTTGCTCTCTGCTCAAAATTCAAAGTGGTCAAAAATTATTTTTGAATATATTAGAAGCTTCGTCTCATCGAGACAATTCCACCGGTATATTATACGTCAAAAACCGACTTCAGACGCTCCTGCACACTCCAATTAAATTTCTACAATATTTGTGATATGCCAAACGGATCCTTACTTTATTGAAGATTTGCATGCTTAGCTCACTGGTTGTGCACTGGCTGATTCATCCTTAGCGAGTGCACCATTTGATATATCTCCGTGATCAGCACAATAAGTTTTCCAGATTCGATTCAATTTTTTGCTATTTTTTATTTAACATTACTTTGCTTTTTTTTTTTTGCTGATTCATTATTTTTGCGTGATTTTTTTTATTGGGTTAGAAAGATTTCTATTGTTTTTGGCCGTTCCGAATTTAACCGTAACATTATATTTAATCAATTCAATTTTTAAATTCAATTTTGTCATTTAAAAAAAAGTGTTTAATTTTATTCAAGCACAGAATATTGTTTGTGGTGGAACTTAAGTTTTCTTATGGCCGAATCTGCTGAAGAAAAAAAATTAGAAGGTTCGAGTGATTATCTGCGAAGAACTATGGTATCTAACACAAAATTTGAAGTTAAAAAATTCGATGGAACCAACAATTTTGGTATGTGATAATGCAAGGTGATGGATGTTTTGATTCAACAAGAGTTGAATTTCACTTTAGAAGATAAGCTAGACGACATGTCAAACAGAGAATGGGACAAGTTAAATCGATAAGCTTGTGGCATAATCCGTTTATGTCTTACTAAATATCAAAAATGTTTTGTGATGAAAGAATCGAAGATAAAAGATCTTTGAAAGAAATTAGAGGAGAAATATTTATCGAAAAACATAGAGAGTCGTCTCTATTTGAAGAAAAAACTTTTTCGGTTCCAGTTTCAAGAAGGTACTTTTATGTCCAAATATTTGAATAATTATAATAAGATTCTTGCAGATTTGTAGAACTTGGATGTCGAGATTCAAGATGAAGATAAAATTTTGTTATTATTGAATTCCTTACCTAATTCATATGAACATTTGATTACCACACTTTTGTATGAAAAAAAAATCTATTTTAGTGATGTATCTAGCGTTTTGATAAACAACGAATACCGCTGGAAGAACAAGTAAGTCAACTATGATACATCTAATGAAACCTTGTCAGTAAGATCTGGTTCAAAGCAATCTGGAAAGAAGAGAAGTTTTTGGTCAAAATCAAATGGCGATTTATCTGGATTGAGGAGAATCGCCAAAGATGAATGTGCCCATTGCCACAATTCGGGACACTGAAAGAAAGATTGTTTAAAACTGAATGAACAGAAGAAAGACACAGCTTCCACAGCCAATACTGTCAGTGAGAATGAAGATTCTGATGTCCTGATGTTGTCTTGATGAGTTCACCATTTGTCTGCCATTCTGATGAATAGATTTTAGATTCTGGATGTTCGTATCACATGTGTCCTAATCGGGATTAATTTTCTGACTTCACAGAGATAGACGGTGGAGCAGTGCTTATAGGCAACGATAATGCCTGTAAGATTCGAGGGATAGGAAGTATCCGTTTGAAGTAGTATGATGGAACTATCAATATTATTTCAGAAGTTCGGTATGTATCAGAGTTGAAGAAGAATCTTATCTCACTTGGAGTTCTAGACTCGAAAGGGTTCAAAATCAGTATAAATGGTGGAGTTCTCAAAGTTATGTTAGAGGCTCGTGAGATTTTGAAAGGTACTATCCATGGTAATTTGTATTTTCTACAAGGGCATACTTTTAAAGGTGGTGCTAACACAATTTGTAAGAAATCTGATAAGAATAAGGTCACGTCCCAACATTGTTTGAATTTGACCAATTTGTCAAAATATTGAACACCTACAAGTGTGTGGCATCTTAGGACGCATTTGGTGGCAGCATTAATATGCCAATATATCTGATTTGAAACTTTGATCACTCTAAGTGAATTTGGCGGCACAAAGTGTATTTGGATGCAGAGTTTATCTGTTAATTTGTTTGATTTAGAAATTTGAGTAATTTTAGTGCATTTGTTGGCAACATTGGTATATATGTTAATTTGTTTGGAATATAGATTATCGCCAATGTGGAGATTGTTGAAAATTTTGACTCAAATTCAATTTGAGTTGGGATGGACTTTTAGTCTATCACGGCTATTAAATTTGAAAAGTTATGAATAATGTAGATTTGCATTCAATTTGTTTGAGATGAGAATTTATATGAGAGTTGAGTGATTTGTATTCGTTTCTTCACGTATTGAAGTTCGCTGCCCGTGGATATAAGCAAATTGTCAAACCACGTAAAATTTATTTTTTTGTGATTTGTTTATGATTATTCTAGAATTTTTTGCACAACAGTTACTTATACACAAAATTGGCAATTTCATTAATTCATTCGCATTAAATTTTTTCGTTATTAGTTCATTTGTTAAAAGCTCTATAAATTTGAAACAGATCTACAATCACATATTTTTAAGTAAAACTATAGAATATTAGATTTTCTTATATGTTATTTTGCAATATTAATTTTAATTCACCATTATCAATTATATATATTAATATATTATTTAGTATTACGCATGGACAAGTTTTTTTACGCGTGCATAGCACGTGGCAGTTGCACTTGTATTCTTCAAATTGTAGAGCCTAACATAGATTTGGCATTGTAGTCCACTATTTAAACTAATACGATAGTTAGCTTGTTTGGAATATTTAAAAAACTAGCTTTAAGATGTTTAGACTTTTTTCTAAAAAAAATTAAATTATTTGGGATAATTTTTTTGGAGTGGCATTTTTTTTTGTTTTTTTGGTTAAAATGTCTATTATGCTATACATTTTATTTTTAAATTATATTTGGAGTCATGATATTTTTTTGACAGTAGAGTTAACTTTTTAATTAAAATTATTATAATATTTTTATTAAAAAAATTTAGAGTTCGGAATGTGTATCGATTTTGTTTCTTGGAAAAAAAGTAAATGAAAAACTTGTCAATTTTTTAAATATGCCAAACACTAAAATTTAAAAATTAACTTTTTAAAATTTTAGAGATGCCAAACAGAGTTAAGAACTTAAGAATAACATGAGTGAATGAATTATTTTCATGGCCTATTTGAGATATTGAAAAGCTTGGTTTTTAAAATATTTAGTTTTTTTTTTTAAAACAAAAAGAGAAATAAAAAAAGTTAGTATTTGGGATAATTTTTTATAGTATTTTTTTGGCTTTTTAACTTTTTATTAAAATGTCTAATATATTTTTATTTTTTTAATTTTTAAATTGTAGTGTTTGAGATATTAATTAGCACGTTTTTTTATTTTGTAAGGAAGGTTAATTTTTCTTAATTGAGGGTATTGTAATAATTTTAGTTCTCAAAAATTAAAATGTTTAGGATGTGTATAGACTTTTTTTTCTTACATTAAAGAGATGAAAAGAATTTAATTTTTTAAAAAAATCAAACATAATAATTTAAAAGTTAATTTTTCAATTTTTTTTTTACAGAAAAACAGTTTTCTTAGGAAACCAAATGGGCAATCATAAACATATATATATATATATATATATAGAGAGAGAGAGAGAGAGAGAGAGAGAGAGAGAGCTCTTCTCATGGTCAACCTAAGAGGACAAAAAGAGATGAGTTTTTTCCCAGTTCAACAGTCCAGATCCTTTTCCTCTGCTCTGTTCCTTCATTTGATTAATTAAAAACCATCCCCTCCAGTCTTATCCTTCGAGAAGTTCTTTAACACTCTTCCCCGCCATTGATTTCCACAAGACCTCGCTCGTATATTTCAAGACACTTTTCGATCTGGCGTCCTAATCCTCCACCAAAACATAGCTTATTCAAGATTCTTCAAGAATGGCTTTTGATGATTTCTGCAACACAGACCTTATCCTCGGCTCAAACTCATCTGTTGACAAGAAGAAACTATTGTCTCCGAAATTCGATCACGCGGTTCCTTATTCTCTTTCGCTGGGGATTTCATCCGAAGACAAACACGAAGCTCCTGTCAAGATTGATGTCGGAAAAGCTCAAGCTGAATCCACGGTTTTGTATCGACGGCAGACATCTTCGCTTAGCGCCGTATCGTCGCACTCGAACTCTAGCGTCAAGAGGGAGCGAGACCTTGGCGGCGGGGAAGATGACGATGGCAGTGCCAGGAAGAAACTCAGACTTACCAAAGAACAGTCCATCATCTTAGAAGACAGCTTCAAACAACACAACACTCTCAACCCTGTATGTGTGTATATATATATATCATCTTTCTTTCTCTTGATTTATCTCGTGTGGGTGATGTGTGTTTGTAGCAGAGTTTTAAATCACAGTATCAAAAAGCGTACTGATATGAATGAAATAGTTATGTATCAGTTAATATCAGTTGATATTGAATATTATGTGTTGATTTATTGGTAAATATCGATTTCTAAAGTTTAAAATTTTAATACGTATTAACTTAGGATACGTAATGACAAATAATTAAAATTTTGGTTTGTAGTAATTAGAATTTTAAATTTTGGATGTTACTTATCGTACTTTAAATTTTGGATGTTACTTATCGTACTAGTTTATACGTAATGAAATTTTGAATCTCGAATGTTGATATTTATCAATATATCAAATGATAGTGATCAACATCAATTGATGCGCCCTATTACTAATATAGATGCATGGGTTAGCATCTTCGTAAAGTTCTCTTTGATGTGTTTTTGTTATGTTACAAAAGCCTTTATTTTTAATGTAACAAGAATACTTTAGAAGGGTGATTGAATTGAACTGTTTCTGAATTCATGAGTATTAATTTAGTATTTAATTACCAGAAGCAAAAGCAGGCTTTGGCAAAGCAGCTGAATCTACGGCCACGACAAGTGGAAATTTGGTTTCAAAACAGGCGAACCAGGTGACCCTACAAATAATACTACCATAATTTATTATTAAGTTTTGTTATGGTCACATATTTGGACAGTGATTTGGAAGTATTTTTCTTATCTAGGGTGGGTCCGTAATTGTGTGGGACCTATTCTATATGAAAAGAATGTGTTCGGTGTCTATATACTTAGTATTTTTTTTAAAAAAAATTTTCACAAAATTCATGTGTTCTAATTAAAAAAAAAAGTTATGATCCATGAAAATAAATCTGAAAAAGTTCTAAAATTCAAATTAGAATTGATGACATTCAGTTTAGTGTGTGGTTTTAGTTCCACACACTGAAGTGAATTCCATCCATTCGAATTTAAATTCTAAAACAATTCTGAGAAACTTTTCTCAAATTGTATAGTGTTGTCAGTGTAATAATGTCTGATCTGATTTTGAATTTGTGGGTATAACATTGAGTTTTCCTTTTTCTTTCTTCTTTTATAGGAGTAAGCTGAAGCAAATTGAGGTTGATTGTGACTTACTGAACAAACATTGTGAAACGCTGACAAATGAGAACAAAAGATTGCAAAAGGAGCTGCAAGAGCTGAAGGCGCTAAAGGTAAACGCACCATTTTACATGCAATTCCCGACAGCCACGCTCCCCATGTGCCCGTCTTGCCAGAGGATTGGCGACAGCGGCAGCGGTGGCGAAAACTCTTCTACGAGTCATTTCTCAATGGGAGCTAAGACTCACTTCTGTGGTACCTTCACCTATCCTTCTGCAGCTTGTTAGATTACTGACAAGGGACAAGGCTAGAAGACTTTTTTACTTCAGGCTAGCCTCCCCCTCTAAACCTAGTAAAGTTATGAAATTTGAAAATATATGAACTCTCTCTCTCTCTTACATATGCTTGTACACTTGGCACTCGTGTGTGGTTGAAGAACTATTTTTATATAATAATTAATGTATTTAAATTATTAGTAATTTAGCTGTGCTTGTTAAGAGAGATTAAAAGCCTAAAAGCTTGGATTGGATTAGTTACCCAAAACATAGGTTATACTAAACCCCTATTTGATTAAGAAAAATAGATTAGAATTACTTATTCAATTAGGCTTATAAATCCAACGAAAGAAAGATTAAGGAATCCCATAGAGAGGGGTGGTTATAATTGTCAAGGGATTAGATATTCCCTTGCGTTAGAAATAGAAATATGCTCATACCCCACTTTCTTAATTTCCTCTATCAAATTTTTTTGGCTAGGTTTGTTTTGAAGGACTTAAAGTTATGATTAAATTGGCAATATTTAGTAAAAGTTCTATCCTATATTTGGATGTAAAAAGGAGATGTGGACAAACAATTCCAAATGGATTGACAATATCACAAATGAGGGAAACTTAATCCCATAGAAAGGGGTGGGACATATTATCCAAGGATTAGAAGTCAAATTCTAAGACTATGGAATGACCATTATACCATTGAATATAAATATTATCAATTATTGATTTAATTTTTTAAAAATATTATCTAATTCTTAATTTAGACAATATTATCCTAAGATTATTACTCTAGGGTCCTGGTTTCTACAGGTCTAGAGCTCTTAGGTCTCAGGGTTCTGGTGGTCTAGGGACTTGAGGTCTGGGGTCCTAGGGTCCCGAGGATTCGAGATCATGGGGGTTTGAGACTATGGAGTCCCAGGGTCCTAGGGTTCTAAGGGTTCGGGCTCCCGGGGTTCGAGGGGTCCTAGGGGTCCACGGGACCAAGGGTCCCGAGTTCTAGGGTCTCGGGGGTCTTAAGTCCCGAGGTCTTAGGGTTCCAAGGATTTGGGGATTCGAGGGTCCAGGGTATTGGGGTGCTGGGGTCCCGAGGTTTGAGGGTCCACGGTATCGAGGTCCTATGGGTCTGGGGTCTGAGGGTCTTAGGGTCCCGGTGATCCGATATTCCGGGGAACTTGGTGTCCCAGGGGTCAGGGACTATGGAGTCCCCCATCCTAGGGTTCTGGGGTTTGGGCTCCCGGGATTTGGAGGGTCCGGGGTCGTGGGTCATAGGGATCCCGGGGTCCCGAGGATCTGGGGGTCTCGAAAGTCTGAAATCCTAGGGTCTCGGGGGTTTGGGATCCCGGGGGTTAAGGGTCCCCGGGTCCTCGGGTCCCGAGGGTCTTAGGGTTCTGGGGGTCTTGGAGTCCCATGGGTCCCGGGGTTTAGGGTCTAGGGTCCCGGGGGTCCAAGGTCTGAGGTCGAAGGCATCCGACAATCCCGAGGTCCTGGGTCCCAAGGGTCCACGGTCCTAGAGTACTGGGGACTCGGGCTCCCATGGTCTAGGTGCTGCAAGGTCTGGCTGTTTGGGGTCCTGGGTTTTTGGGAGTCCTAGGGTCAGGGGATTCGGGGGTCTAGAGCTCTTAGGTCTCAAGGCCCCCGTGGTTTGGGGTCTTAGGAATCTAAGGTCTCAGGGGTCCCAAGGATCCCAAGGATTGGGACAACATGTTTGGCCTAAAAAAATATTTTTATACACCAGCATGTTTGGCCTTTATTTTGGCTAAATGGAATTTAGTTATGTTGACCTCTCATGATTATTTTTAATAGCAAGAATTTTAATTAAGGTTGGACATTATCGTCATTTATGCATAAAATATGTGTTAGGAAACAGGCAACCCAAGAAGGGGGGGGGGGAATTGGGTTTCTTTGCTAGCAATGGATATTTAAAAATAACTTTTCAGAACAACTCTTAATAACTC
>JAUMHN010377847.1:0-17066 GCA_032360265.1 Heliamphora ciliata
TTATGGGTCAGAGTGCAATTATAGTTCTTTAGTGGTGTGAATTGTAATTCAGTGTTTTATGAAAATTGTAGAAACCGTTGTGTCTTTTCATAATTGCAGAAACCGCTGGTAGATGTCTGTGTTCCACTGGAAGTCTTACTTATAATTACTCTCCAAGTCTCTGTTGTAGCCCTATATATATGCGGGTAGGCTGAACCAGTTTTATAGATGATATATCATATTTTGTATCTCAAGATTAAATATATCTAGGTTCTGCCGGTATGAGTTCTCGATAGTCCATAGCCCACATTACGTTCGAGTATCGCGTAAGGGAATACAGTAGAAGATCTGACAGGAGCTTCAACTCGGAATCAAATCGTAGTTGAAGAATTGATCGAAAAAAAGTATTCTTCTAAATTAACTATGGTTGCATGGGTTTTATTTTGATCGTTCGTCGTCAAAAATTTTATCTGGAGCCCGTTTTGGCGTTTGCCCGCCCAGTTAATTTTTTACCAAAAGTTATTTGCAAAAACAATGATCTTGGCAGTATTTCCAACATGGAGGGCCTGTGAGGAGCAACATAGTGTTTGTCCCTAAAAAGCCATATTACCAGGATAATAAACAGGGGTACCTCTACAAGATTTGTAATCTGTTATGAATGTCAACAACCGAGACATAAAAGGACGGACTGTCCACGACTAAAATAGAGGAATCAGAACAATCAACCCCAACAATGGAGGTAACCCCAGACTCAACTACCAAGATACCCACAGCCTGTTCAAGTTTCTAGGCCAGCAGCTAACTCGCAGAATGGAAGGGGAAGGCCACCGCATAACAAAAATCAGAAACCCTAGGGAGGTTCAAGCAATGGAATAAGGAACGGGAACACCAGGAATAACAATGGGAACCGGCCTATAAGAGGACACATTTTTTCCTTGCAAGAAGAAGAGGAGGAGGAAGACACTCAGGTCATACAAGGTATGTTTGTATTGTTTAATACCGTAGTGAAAGTTCCATTTGATTCTGGAGCATCCCATTCCTTTATATCTTTAGCCTGCATGAAATCTTTGTTCTTGGAACCTGAGGCCTTAGACCAAACCCTAAGCATTATCACACCCTTAGGAAGTCTAGCACGAGTAGATTCCATTTGTAGAGCGTGTACGTTGCGAGTAACCAATACTCTTATGACATGCGACTTACAACTAATGGACTTTAAAGGGTACGACGTGATTCTTGGACTGGATTGGCTCACTAGACATCGCGCTATCATGGATTACCGATAAAAGAAAATATGGGCACAAGCAAAGGATGGCACTACCGTACGAATTCAAGGAGAACGACGCGAAACCTTAACCCCAAGTAGTGCGAAGAAGTGAGAATCGAACAACTTCATAGGAAGATTAACTTGCTTGCGTGCTAGTATAAACGTCTCATCAACCCTCGAGTTGCCACGAGTCGTGTGTGAATATAAAGATGTATTCCTAGAAGAACTACTTGGATTACCCCCACACCGTGAGGTCGAGTTTTCGATAGAGCTCCAACCTGGAACTGCACCGATTTCGATCACAGCGCACCGAATGGCACTTGCCAAGCTAAGAGAGTTAAAGGACCAACTTCAAGAATTGCTTAGTAAGGTTTTATCCATCCAAGTACGTTGCCGTGGGGAGCACCAGCGTTATTTGCCAAGAAGAAGGATGGAACCTTACGTTTTTGCATCTACTATCGTCAGTTGAATAAAGTAACGATTAAGAATTGATACCCTTTGCCCCGTATAGAAGATCTCTTCGACCAGCTTCGAGGGTCAGCCCACTTCTCAAAGATTGGTCTACGCTCAGGCTATCACCAACTCCGAGTTAAAGAGGAAGATATTCCAAAGACAGCCTTTAGAACGTGATATGGACACTATGAGTTCGTGGTAATGCCTTTTGGATTAATGAATGCCCCAGGAGTTTTCATGAGTTTGATAAACAGATTTTTTCAGCCCTACCTCGACCAGTTTGTAGTGGTTTTTATAAACAACATCCTGGTGTATTCAAGAACTGATGAAGAACTTGAGCAGTATTTAAGAATTATTTTGCAGAAACTAAGGGATTAACAACTCTATGTGAAGGCAAGAAAGTGCGAATTTTGGTTACATGAAGTGAAATTTTTAGGATACGTGGTTTCTAAAAAAGGGATAGCTGTGGATCCAGCCAAAGTGGAAGCTGTTTTGGATTGGAAGCCACCCGGGAACGTCTTCGAGATTTGAAGTCCTGGGAATTGCTGGATATTATCGAAGGTTTATCCAAGATTTCTCTAAACTGGCGTGACCAATGGCAAGATTGACGCAAAAGGGAGTGAAGTTTGAATGGAACGATAAGTGTGAGATGGCTTTTTAGGAGCTTAAGGAAAGATTGACTAGCGCTCCTATCCTAATCATACCTGAATGAGAAGTTAGATATACAGTGTATTACGATGCGTCTAAAGAAGGCTTAGGATGCGTGCTGATGCAAAATGGTAAGGTAATAGCTTATGGGCCAAGACAGTTGAAACCTCACAAGCCGAACTATCTTACCCACGACCTAGAGATTGTAGCTGTGGTTTTTGTACTAAAATTATGGAGGCACTGTCTTTACGGAGAATAGTCCGAGCTATTCTTGGACCACAAAAGTTTGAAGTACCTATTCACCCAGAAGAACCTCAACATGAGACAACACCGGAGGATGGAATACTTGGAAGACTATTAGTTCACTTTAGACTATCATCCGGGTAAAGCGAATGTGGTGGCTGACGCCCTTAGTCGGAGGACAAAGAGTACGTTGGCTGGTATAGCGGTAAGGGAATGAAACATGATGGGAACGCTCAACGAGTATCGACTCCAACCGTCAGAATTGGGAGATGGGAACTATTTTTGTCTAACCGTGGCAACGACAAATCTTTGTCAGCAAATTGTGAATGCCCAAAAGTATGACCAGGAGTCTGAATTTATTCGAAGGCATCTAATCATGGAGGAATTGAAACCAGGTTAGGTAATCAAAAAAACATGGCAGCTGATATACCTAGGTAGGATTTTCGTACCGAATGTCGAGGATCTAAGGAGAGACATCCTGAAGGAGCATCATCAATCACTCTTTGCTATCCACCCCGGAGGAATAAAGATGTACCAAGATTTGAAGAGGCACTATTGGTGGAATGGCATGAAAAAAAGATGTAGCAAGCTTCGTAGCCAAATGCATTACATGTCAGTAAGTGAAGGCCAAGCACCAAAGACCGGGAGAAACCCTTCAACACTTGGAGATACATCAATGGAAATGGGACCACATCACTATGGACTTTGTCTCTGGACTACCAAGGTCACTGGCAAGATATGACTCTATTTGGGTAATTGTGAATCGTCTCACGAAGTCAGCACATTTTTTACCAGTTCGGACGTCCAAAAAATTGGAAACTTTGAGTCAAAAATATGTTTGGGAAATTTTTTGTCTTCACGAAATTTCGTTATCTTTCGTAACCGATCGAGACCTACGTTTCACCTCGCGATTCTGGCGAAGCCTGCAAGCTGCTTTAGGAACGGAGCTTTGTTTCAGCACGACTTTTCACCTACAAACTGACGGAAAATCTGAGCGCACAATTCAAATGCTAGAAGACATGCTTCGAGCTTGCATCATGGATTTCAAGGGACATTGGGAAAAGCACCTATCGTTGGTCGAGTTCGCTTAAAATAACAGCTACCAGTCCTGTAACACCCCAGTCCAGACCCTATTGTAACAACCCGGACCGTAACTACCCATAGAGCGATCTAACCTAAATCCTAGTATTAGTGACGGTTAGTTGACAAGATTTTAGGTCGCTAGAAGGATGGAAATCCTAACTCAACTCGAAACCCTAATTTGACTCGAAAATCCTAAAAAGATCAAATAATCAGAGGCAAAGCCCTAATACTCAGAAAAGTCTTGTGACAGCCTAAATTAAGTAAATAATATAAAATATAAAATTAAAAATAAAAAATTCTCATAATTATGGTAAAATGACTATTTTGCCCCTAGTACAGCAAAAATTCCTAAAAATCTAAAATTTGACACATGGACACAAAAAATTAGATATTTATATACAATTAAATAACAAAAGAAAAAATAAATAATAAAAATGACAAATATTACCTTACATGGCCAGACACCTAGGGAATTGTGCACAAAAAGCTACTTTTTGTATTTTTAAGCTTAAAAATGAGAAAAAATTATGTAAATTAAGCATTATTATAACCTAATACTTTTTATACAAGTAATATACATAATAATAAAATAATATAGGTCAACGAAAGAAAAAAAAAATTATTTAAAATCTCTACACAATAAATAAATCAAAAAGTCAATTCTTGTCAAACTAACTTAAATTAACTTAAAAGCCTACACCTATTTAATCAATTGCTATAAAAATTATGATAAATCATGAAAAGACTAAATTAATTATAAACACATTAATATAATAGGTTTTAGTAGGTTAGGTTACCAAAAAGATACATAAAATTAATATTTTATGCATTTTCTTTCATAAAATGGTACTAAAATACAATTTAAACTCCAAAATTAATACAAGATCAGATTTCTCTTCCCCAAACAGCCCCAACCAAATTCCCAAGCTGCAAAAATCTAATTTTGCAATTCTCAAAAGAAGCTCACCTCTCATGCAACCAATCAATATTCAAGAAAATTCAAAATTTACTTACAAGTAATAATTAATACCCCATTATATTTTTTTGTTATAAAAACACTCTTACACCTTTATTCTCCTCTATGCATTTTTGGCTGAGAGATGTGAGGGAGGGCCACCAAAAAATATTCTAAGTGTTCTCAAGAGAAGAAGGAGAGAAGAAGGAAGGAAGAAGGAATGAAAAGTTAGAAAGGTTCAAGGTGTGAGCTACAAAGCCAAGTCCCACCATTCTTCAACCTTTGGAGCATCAAACACAAGTAAGTAAATTTTCTAAAACCTTATGTCATTCTCTCATAAAATAGCCCTCAATCCATCTCTATAATCAACCCTAAGAATAAGAAACAAAGATTAACTGAAAAATGCGTCGTATGAGTAGATTGTGGACTGTTCGTGTAAGATTAAGCCTTGCATGTGCTTGCATATGAATATTTTTGAGTTTTATGATTTGAATATATTCTGAAACTTTGGTTTGTATGAGCATATGACATGCATGTAAAGAAAATACATAAAAAATTAACCCAACATGAGCTAAGTTATCAAAACCCTAAATAACCTGATTTTTTGGGCGTGTGAACTTTCTGCCACGAACTTTAAAATACCATAACTAATTGTAGACAAATGATCTAAATATGATTTCTATGTCCAGACCTATATTTTCAAGTCCTCTTTCATACAAAATTGGTTTGAAGTGATTTCGTTGGGTAGAACTCCAGATATATCATTTTTACCAAAGAGGGTTAGATTTTGACTACTCTGAGTTGCAGACCTAGAAACCCTAAGTTATAGTGAGAACCGAGCTTATGTCAAAACATAAAAGTTTTAGAATACACATTTATCTTGCTGTCCACCAAATATGATCCAAAAATATACGAACTCTTGATAGGTTACAACCCTTCCCAAAGTCACTATTGTGACTCAATGGCTGACAGAGCTCTCTGTCACACAATTTTGGGAGACCAAGACCCTAAGTTTCTAGTTGTCAAATCCAAAAGTGGTAAACATGAAAAATATAGCTAACATATTAAACTAAATACTGAGAAAACATCAACATAAAATACCCTCGGATGGTACCCCAAAGGTTTTGAGAATTCTCTGTTGAAAACCTATTCTACAGACCCCTTTTAGGCTGACTGAACCCATTTTATAAATTGGCCAAAAACACCAATTTGTTCCAACCAACTTGCCCTAGCACAAAACATGAAACTTGTAGGGAACACCGTAAACTAAACCATCCCAAAAAATCAGATCCATAGACTTTGAATTGAATCCCCAAAACTGTAGCCAACAGAATCCCAAATTCTGCACTTTTCTCTGTAAAGTGCTAAATAGTTTTCCATTAATTAAATCAAATGTCCTTTTTGCCTTAGGATCTAACCTTAGTGCTAAACAAGAAAGTTGTAAAAAATATTTTTATCTAATTGGTGTTCAAAAATCAGAAATTAAATCCATGCCTAGGTACTAAAAACATTGTTGTAACTTCAAATTTGGCAATTGAACACTTACTTAAATTTGGCTAAGTGATTGAGTGGCGTGTTACTTTATGAAACTTGAACATATGGACTTTACATGATTCATGTGAGTGAATGGTGTATAAAATTAACTATTTGATGATTAGAAACCATGCCGATAGGTTGAATCCATATCACTTGAATTGTAGACTATGCTTCGTATAATTGTACTTTCTGGTTTAGTGAATTGTACCTTGTGCCATGTCACATTTATATGTCATGTTATAATTAATTGTACACGAGAAGCATATCACACACCCTGAGCATAGTTACACTTGCATCTTGGTCTGTCGAAGTCCCTCTTGTACCTATCATTGTGGGTTGGGTGAAAATCATTCTTTATGTGGTTTTGAATCTAGGGCGTCCATGATTGCCAATGATTTGGGAAGTTGTTATTATGAAAAAAAGTTTATTATGAAAAAGGGGTAAGGCACCATGGGTTCATCACTAGCCTTTTTATTTCGGTAATCTAGACTTTGGGTTGACGCCAAACGGCCGTTCTTGGTTCTAAATCTAGGGCGTCTTTGGTTGCCATTTTTGTAAATGTTTTGGGATATATTCCCCTTGTACACCATGAGTTCGTCCCCGGTATTACAAAATTGGTTTATACACCCTGGGTTCGTCCCCGGTGTTCGAAATGGTTTATCATGAATATTGTTGGGCACCATGGGTTTGTCATTAGCATTCTAGCATTGAACATGATTGCGTTGGGATAATTAATTTTATACTGACTATATAAATTAATTTACACAATTGGTTATTATGAGTGCTTATACTCTTAATCCTGAAATAATTATTAAACACATATATTTAATGTTTGTTATTTTAATTCATTAGAAGATGCGATCTCTTATGGGTCTATAATCTCGGTGTGTTGGATAACGCCATTAAGTATATGATAGATATTAATTATTAACTGAATTCGCATCCCGACAAGGGATTGATAATACTCCCTTAAAGGAGTTTATAAGTTTTGATTAAATCAAACCCTGTAGGTGGATTTTATAAACTGACATAACAAATAAGTTAAGCGAAAGATCTTAAGGAATTATGAAAGAGGTCAATTAAATATAATTGTTAGTAATTTTATTTAATCGATGGGTATCTGTAATCTTAACGTGAGGAGAATAATAAGCATTTAATAATAGGAGCTCAAAAGTTTGATTTTGAAATATGGTCGGGAGTGCAATTACAATTTCTTAGTGGTATGATTTGTAATTTATATTTTTAGGAAATTGCTTCTGGGTTGAAGTAGATTTTCTTAATTACACTAGAAGCTCGTGTCTTATTTGCTCTTTTGGTCCCTATTGTGACCTATATATATGTCATTATAACATTGGCTGACAGTACGTCATATCTTTAAGTCTTTTTAGGGTTTTCACATAACGTGAGAACTAGGGAAAAAGGAGAAGACAATCATATAGGGTTGGGAACATGAAGCACCTAGGCCCACACTTAGTTCGTGTTTTGGCATTTGAGAATATAGCAGAAGATCTGAGTGGAGAAAAGATTACCGATTTTCTGCCGTGTTAATCTTTGGATTCAAGTTCAAGTGCTGAAACGTGATCAAACCAGAGGGATCACATAGGTACAATCCCTATTCCGCTTTCTAGGTGCATTTGATTTTAGTTTTCATGGCTTGTGAAAAACTAAAGTTTTTCCCGAATGGGTTCCATCCAGACGCGCCTTGCATCTACCCTAGTGCAGTTTTTTGAATGCTCTAGATCCTATCTCGCGTTGTATTTAATTCGATTCATATGCAATATCATTGTATGTTGGAGTTTCGGTCCCTTCCCAAGTAATCTAGCCACCCTACCTTAATTGTGTTTGGGCTTAATTTATTTGAGGTTAAACTTTTTCACTTGTTTTTATAAAGATCTAGTTTATCTATTTATTTATAGCTAAAAAGAGTTAAATAAAAAATATGTTTACACCTTTCTTCCCATATGGCTCACCACAATTATTTAAATTATATTTATTTGGATTTCCTGCTAACTTAAAATAATGGGGTTTTTCATTTTTCTTTACCTATTTTTTACTTCTCGTCATCACTTAAAAGAGGGTTAACCAAAAAATATATAATTAAAAAATCGATGATTTAAAACTCCGAATACCCAAAATCTTTATCTTTTTTTAGTAAAGGCTGGTCTCGTATCGAGCAGAAAAGGGTGTCTAATACGTTACTCTTTCATACCTAAGCTCCTAAACTTTTAAAAATCATTGTTAGAGTTTCTCGATACTTTTTTACAAATAAATTGAGTGACGAATCTTTTTCTAATCGTAACGTCTTAGATTTTTATTAAAATTATTTTTTACCAAAAAACGAATACCTATAATGAACATATTTTAATTATTTAAAATTTACTCTAAATAACTACTATGGCCATCAAATCTAATAGACAGCTCAACTCTACTTCAAAACACTATAGGGAGACTTCTAAAATTGTGAGTAACTGGAAAAAAAAAAAGAAAAATGTAATTTATCCTATTTCAAGTACCATCAAGCTTCAAATTCATGGAGGAAAAAATTGTAAGTAATGAGGAATAAGACTAAGAATTATAGAAAGGCCGAACAAACCTTCTTGGTTTAGCCGAATGAGTCACTCGATAACATTCAAAATTTAAGTATGAGCCCATGCTCAGACTATATAGTTGAACACTTAACGAGTCAATTGCTATGCCAGACCGACTTTGAGCAAGAATAGATTCGCAAAAGAGATAAATGTTGAATATTGACCAAGTGGATTTAGCTTTGAGAATTACGCCTAAAAATTCGATGTCTGAATTACCCGTGATAATAAACAATCTATTTCCTTGATTATCGCACATGCTACAGCTATAAAAGCGACCCATACCTTTATTAAGAGATAAGCAAAAGATCCTATAATCATTTTTTAGTTGTTTATATTATCGGTCATATATAAAGTTCATTAACTTAAGCATCGGAGGGTCTTTGGCCAGCATCCCACCAGTGTCATGGTTTTCTCTTATTTTCTGGCTTAGGAGATTGGAGAACCTGATTAGTATGGTTCAAAGTCCTGAGCCTCCCAAACCATTTAGATTCCAGCATCAAATAGTTTAGCGCCGTCTGTAGGAACAATTAAGTTCTTTTCATATTGTTGAAGGATCTAAATGGTGGAGACTCGGGCCATGACTTTAGAAAACAACCATCAGCACCTCCAGAACATTATTAAGCACCAAAACCAGAGGATAGATTAGCAACTAAGAGATCTGACCCACATGATCTAAGAACTGGCTTAACAAATGCAAGCTCTTAACCAACAATTTGATAACCAAGTGATCAACCCACCTGTGGTTGTCCCGATTAGAAATGGGTAAGGCAACCCAACTCAAGAAGAAAGAAATGTCCTGGAGGAATGTGACTCCTGTGGGAACAAAATGCTCTAGAGGAAAGGATCTTAGCCAGGCCGCTCCCTCAACCTTAGGAGATTCGAGGCCATGAGGTAGGATAGATGAAAAGGAGGAAGTTGTGAGCCATCAAATCAGCTAAATGAGAAACACCTACCAACAGGCAGGGAGAGCTAATTTTGGGAAAAACTGAGATGTCTGCAACCTTTGGAAGTTGTGGTGAGGGAGATTAGGGAGCAATTAAAGAATGTTTTGGATGAAGTCAAAGGCAAGGATGTTGTGGTAGTTGATGAATTAGTCTAGAAAATCGATCTCCCTTTCTCACCAACAATAATAAGTGAACCTCTTCCTCCCAAATTTAAGATGCCTTAGATGGAGCCCTTTGATAGGGAAAAAGATCCAATCAACCACCTGGAAATGTATAATGCGTTCATGCACTTACACGTCGTGCCTGGTGAGGTTATGTGCAAAGCATTCCGTATAACATTGAAAGAACCGGCTCGGATATGGTTCAACAAATAAAAGTGGGGCTTGATTACCAACCTCACTCAGTTAAGCAAATCTTTTGTAGGGCATTGTATTGGCAGACAACTCTATCGATGCCCAACTACCTATCTGTTAAATATCAATCAAGATCGAGGGGAGACCCTGATGGAATATAAGGCCCGCTTTAACTCAGAAGCACTTTAGGTAGACGATGTTGATGAAAAGGTGGACTTAGAGGCCTTCATGGGAGGTCTCCAGCCAATAAAATTTATGTTCTCCTTGGCCAAGACTACACCAGCTACAGCGGCCAAAATTGTACTGAATGTCCAAAAACACATGAACACAGAGGACACCATGACTGTTCGAAAGGAAAAATGACCAGAGCTTGACCGCAAGACTGAACAAGGCCCCAAGACTAATAAGAAGAGAATCCTTAAGGATAAACAATGAAAATAGGGCAGGGAACATAAGGGAGTGATCTCCTTATAACATAATAAGCGACCCAGGATACTGACAAGTCACTTTGAGTGATATACTTCCCTAAACATGTTAATCAATTAAATACTTCCACAAATCCTTGATGAACCTGAGCTGCAATGGCTGAGCAAGCTTAGGATAAATCAAGACAAGAAAAATCAGAACAAATATTGTCGCTTCAATAAAGATCACGACCATGATACCTTAGAATATTTTGACTTAAAAGAATCTATAGAAAGCCTGAACCATAGGAGACGCTTGGTTCTGTTTATAGCCAACCACCCCAATCGAGAACAACGAAAGCAATGCAAGAGTTCTCCTTCAAGACAAGGCGACAATTAAGATCTCGCAGGAGAAGTTTGAGCTATAGCTGGGGGATTCATGTTTGACGAAGAAAGCAGTTCATCCAAGTGAGTGCATTCTCAGCGGATGCGAATAAAAAGAGTTGTGAAGATATAAGTGGCCAATATACTAGGTAAATTAAGGAAGGAGGTGGATATCACATTTACGGAGCGAGATGCCCAAGGTGTGCAGTAACCCCATGATAAACCCCTGGCCTTTGCTATGATAATCGCAAACTACAAGGTTAGGAGGATTTTAGTTGACAATGGGAGCTCAACACACATACTCTTCCTAAAGCCCTTTGACCAACTCTACATTGGTAGAGACAAGTTACTACCGATCAGGTCTCCCATCATAGGGTTTATAAGGGAAAAGCTACAACCAATGGGGGCAATCGAGTTGCCTCTTTCCTTATGAGTGAGCCCAAGGCACGCCACCCGCCTCGTTCTCTTCCTAGGGGTAGATTATCCCTCCACTTACAACGTGATACTAGGGAGGACAACATTGAATCAGTTTAAAGCCATTATTGCAACACATACATTGATGATGAAGTTTCCAAAAAACCAATGAATTGGCAATCTCATAGTTGACCAGACAACAGCTCGGGAGTGCTACCTAACCTCCCTTAAAGAAAGTCTAAGCAAAGAAGCTTTGGTGCTAGAGACATTGGAGGTCCAAGAAGAAACTAAACGAGCAGAGCCAATAGAGAACTTCCTTAATAAGCTTTGGTTCATTAGTTCCCTCCTATCGGACGAATACCAAAGTGCACTGGTCTAGTTCTAAAAGACCATCAAGATGTTTTTGCTTGTACTCATGAAGACATGCCCAGTATCAGCCTTGGCGTCATCAATCCCTAGCTCTGTGTTGATAGACACCATAAACATGTTAAACAGAGGCAAATGATGTTTGTCGAGGAAAGAAATGAAGCCATAGCAACAAATGTGGCTAAATTGATGGAAGCAGGGTTTATAAAGGAAGTTATCCACCCTAATTGGCTATCAAATGTGGTACTAGTTAAAAAGAGCAATGGCAAATAGAGGATGCGCGTAGATTTCATGTATCTAAACAAAGCGAGCCCAAAAGATAGTTACCCCACCCTCGTATTGACCAGCTGGTCGACTCCACCTCAGGCCATGAATTTCTCAACTTCATGGATTCCTTCTCGGGATATAACCAGATAATGATACATCCGTCTGACAAAGAGAAGACCTCATTCATCATCGAGGGCTATTCTGTTACAATGTTATGCAATTTAGCCTCAAAAAATCTGGGGCGACTTATCAAAGACTGGTTAACAGAATATTCAAAGACGAACTTGCTAGAAATATGGAGGTATACATGGGCGACATGTTAACCAAGAGAAAGCGAAAAGACAATCACCTGTCTGATCTTGGCAAGACCTTTCAAGTACTTCGGCAATATCACATGAAGTTAAATCCTCAAAAATGTGCTTTCGCGGCCTTAGGAGGAAATTTCTTGGGCTTTAACGTGAGCCATAGAGGAATAGAAGCTAACATTGAAAAGGTCAAGACCATCCTAAAAATGTAGTCCCCAAACATGGAAAGAGAAACAAAAGTTAACGGGCAGGATAGCAGCACTCAATAGGTTTGTATCCCATGCAACAGACATATGTTCACCATTCTTCAAGGTCCTTCAAAAAAACTTTGAATGGACGGCCGAATGCGAAGAAGCTTTTTAAGAGCTGAAAACATACCTTTCAACCCCACCGCTGTTGTCCCAACCTCTACTCAAAGAAAATTTATTCTTATACCTTGCAATATCAAAAATCGCGACTATCTCAATTTTAATTAGGGAAGAATGAGATGTGCATTGACCCATGTATTATACATATCGAGCACTTCGAGGGATGAAAAGTAGATACCAGAAAATCAAAAAGTTTTCTTTGGCCTTGGTGGTAATAGCTAAAAGATTACCCTTAAGGCACATATTACATGTCTTAGGGACTACATATTGCAAAAACTAGACATTTCGAGGAAGATGGCGAAATGGGTAATGGAGATGGGATAATTCAATCTGGAGTACTGACCAAGAACGACCATCAAAGGGCAAGCAGTAGCTGATTTTGTGGCCAAACTCACAAAGGACGACCTAAGACAAGAGGACCCTAAAAGCCCAACCATAGAACGCCCAACAAAAGAAACCCAGAGGAGGCTTAGCGCAAGACACCTGGGTTATAGAAGTAGACGGTTCAACCAACATCTCATCCAGTGGAGCAAGACTTGTACTAATTTCCTTAGAAGAAAGATTACCTAGAGTATGCCCTATGCTTTGGATTCAAAGCAATGAGTAATGAGGCTGAGTATAAAGCAACGATAGCAGGGCTAAGGATAGCAAAAATGATGGGAGTTAGACGTGTTTGAGTACTTAGTGATTCCCAGTTGGTAGTTGGTCAAATTCAGGAGGAATATGAATCAAAAGATGAGGGAATGAAAACATACTGAAAGCTTGTGAGAAGCATGAAGGAGAATTTTGACATATTCAAAATAAAGCAACTTTAATGGGGAAAGATTCAAAGAGCTGATACCCTGGCTTGGCTAGCTACAACACCCTCACAAGACCTTGATTGCACTATTCTGATCAAGTTTCTTCCTCGGTCCAGTATAGAGAAAAGAGAACAAGAAAAACAAATAAGTGCAATCGATTCAGATGGGACTTAGATGGAGCCCATAATCAAATGCCTACAAGAATGAGAGCATCCAAAAGACCCAAACGAGGTTAAGAAACTTAGATGCTGATTAGCCAAATACACGATAATAGGTGAAGTCCTATACAAGCGCAGCTTCTCAATGCCTTACCTAAGATGTATAGCCGAGAGTGAGGCTAACTATGTCACATGAAAAATTCATGAAGGCATCTGCAGCAACCACTTAAGAGGTAGAGTCTTAGCTCATAACATCATAATAGTTGAATACTATTGGTTAACCATCCAAAGGGATACAATGGCATTCATGAGGAAATTTGAGAAGTGCTAGAGATTCGCCAATATTCCAAGACTACCCGTAGAAGACCTATCCGTCATGAATTCCCCATGGTCGTTCACGCAATGGGGAACCAATATCATCGATCTTATACTGATCGGACGAGGTCATACCAATTTTGACATAGTGGGTGTGGATTATTTCACCAGATGGGCAAAGGCCGAACCCCTCGCAACCATCATAGAAAGCAAGGCGATCGACTTCATCTAGAAATCTATTATGTGTAGCTTTAGAGCACTTAAGGTGAAAGTAACTAACAATGGGAGACAGTTTAACAGTACTAAATTTAGAGAATTTTGTGCAAAGCTTGGCATCATAAATCATTATTCAACACCTGCTCACCCATAAGCAAATGGGCAAGTAGAAGTAACCAACCAAACATTGCTTAAGGTCATCAAGATTAAGTCGGAGGCAACTACAGGCCTATGGGCAAAGGAGTTACCAGGGGTCCTATAGGCATATCGGACCATGACGAGAACACCAACCGGCGAGACACCGTTCATGCTAGCCTTTCGAAGTGAAGCAGTCATACCAGTTGAGATCGGTTTAGCAAGCTCCCAAGTGGCCAACTTTGACCTAAAAAATAATATCCCTGTGCATCGATTTCGATAAGGTCAAGGAAACAAGGGACATGAGAGCTTAGAGAATGGCAGTGTACCAATAAAGAATGAAGAAATATTACAACTGCAATGTCCAAAAGAGGGAGTTTAGAGAAGCGAACTTAGTATTACGCAAGGTATTTCACACAACAAAGGACCCCCAAAGCTGGGCTCGAATTGGGAAGGTCCTTATAAAGTGGATTCAAGAGTTCAACTGGGAGTTTACAAACTAAAGGATCCAATAGGAAAGGGATTTTCGTACGCGTGGAATGCAGTTTGTTGAAGATTTGAACCTAAGAATTATTATAGAAGAGCAAAGGAATAAAGTCGCTTCAACTTTTTGAAAGATCAGTTGATTCTAACTTAAATGGTTTAGGTTGCTTGACGACCTAATCGGCCCAGTGGGGTTGAGTTACTTAGAGGACCTGACCGAGACCTTTTACAGTTAAATAGATTAGTGTTCTTAACGAACTAATCGGCCCAACGGGGTCAGGTCATGTGAAACCCTAACCCATTTTCTTTTTCGGTATTTTTCGACGCGCATTTAGTGTTTTCGTTGCAGCATGTTTATATGCTTTTTGATGTATGTTCGGGTTTAGATATGCATACGGGGTTGGTTTCTGGGGTTGTTAGGCGCTGTGATGCGGGTTTTAAAAAAAAGATATTTTCGTGGCCTATAAATATCTGGAGTTAGATATTTTCAAAAGATATTTTCAAAACTTCTTAGCTAAGTTTTCTCCTTTTTCTCTCTGTCCTCCCTCTAACTTCTCAGGGGCTCGGGGCTTGGTTTTCAACGATCCAACAACCGATCCTTGTTATTGGCATCGTGGTCTACACATCCATCCGGACATAATTTCATTTCAACAAAGCTCAGTTTTGCACGTGGTTCAAGGTGTCAAGTTTTTAACTCACCGAGGTAGGATCCTAGACTCTCATGTCTTATAAGGGTGCTACATGTAATCGTGCATGTTTTTACCATTTTGATTTGCATAAAAATCGATTTATGTTCAAAAGTTGGGTTTTTGGGTTTAAACCTATTTTTTATCGATTTCGGTGGACAAAATCGTGTTTAGATGTTTCTTTTGAGGTTTTACAGTTAGACTTGGGCGTGTCTATGTTCGAGGGTGTTGGATGGGAGTTTGGAGGTGTTGATTTGAGGTTTGGAGTGTTGAACACGTAGCTTGGAACCTATTTCTGCTTGAGGTCAGTCGACTGGATCGTGAGGTTCAGTCGACTGGATCTTCGTTTTTGAGGTTCGATCGACTAGACCGTGGGGTCAGTCGACTGGACAATGTGTTTGGGCATTTTTGGCGAGATTCTAGTAGGATGTTTAGGTCAACTGGATGGGGTCCAGTCGACTGGGTTTCTGGGCTGGTTGTTTGGTGTTTTGGTGGTTGGTTCCTTGGTTTCAATTAGTTTCTAATGGTATTCAGTTGATTGATTATGGAATTAGTCGACTGAAATACTGTCGAATTCTTTTTGGGGTTCGGTTGGTCATGCTGTGGTTTCGAGGGTCGTGTCGTGACCTCAGGTGTTGGTTTAGGTGTCGCCCTCTGGGGAGACATTCATGGTTAGACATGGGTGTGATGCACAGTTAGGTGCGTGGTGTTTGTTTTTCGTTGGGTGCGGGGCGTGTTTGGGCCCATGGTTCTTTTTGGGAAAAGATGGTGTTTTGTGACCTTGTGGGTTGTAGGGTTTAGTGTTGGCCTTCGGGTTAGGCTTGGTTCTATGGGTTATTGGTTGTCCATATGAGTGGATGTCGGGTTATATGGCGGGTGGCGTCATGATGTGAGTCTATATATGGCTATGTGCATTTATAACTAGTTATATACATTTATAACTTTAATTTATTTATGCACGGATTACGTGGATGGATTACATGGTTTTGGTATCATTATGTGTAATGTGGTTTTATGTTTTAAAACTCAGAGTTTTATAGGCATGTGTGTGTGGCTCTGATGAGTGGATGCATGAAGTGCATGTTGCATGGGTTGCAAGTGTTGTGTGAGTCACGTGTGTAGCATGTGACGTGGTTTGTAAAACGTAGTGATAGTACGTGGAATTATGCATTAAACCCTGGTTTACTTATGCATAGGTGTATGGAATGTGATAGATGAACATGTGGTTCTGTGAATGTTAACCCTGGTTAACAAGGCGTTGGTTGGGACTACGATCTTTCGGTGTGAGGCCGAGAAGATGGTTTCGTTGAGGCTGCAGTCCTTCGGCGTGAGGCCAAAAAGATGCGTTGGGGCGGCTGTCCTTTGGCGTGAGGCCGAGAAAATGCGTGTGTTGAGGCTGAGGTCCCTCGGCGAGAGGCCGAAAAGGTGCATTGACGGGGCTACGGTCCCTCAGGTTAAGCCTGAGAAGTTACATGGATTGGATGAACTGCATATCGGGACGGATAAACCAATTTTAAAATTATTTTTACGGTGTGAGTTGTAATATATATAAAAAAAATGGTTTGTATCCTCGCTTTCTCGTTGCTTGTGAAAATTGTTTTAATGGCTTGAAAGAGAGTCGAAAACTGCACCTGGTTTTTCTAGCATGTTTAGCTTATATTGCATGCTTGTCTAGTTTCTGCTGAGCTTTGGCTCACGGTGTGGGATTTGAAATATTTT
>JAUMHN010377958.1:0-17066 GCA_032360265.1 Heliamphora ciliata
AAAATACTGCTCAGTTAAGAGAATCTGCATTGGCTAGAAGATCGACCGAATGGAGGTCCTTAGAAATGCCAAGGAAGTCGAGGAATATATGCTCGATATAGGAGGACTCTGCTTATTTCTAGATGCCAAGCTCCTAGAAAAGTTTAAAATGCCTGGCATGGAAAAATTTAACGGAATAGAAGATCTCAGAATTCATCTGCGAATGTATGTTGGTTCCCTTGCTCCCATGGGTATCGATGACCAGTTAAAGGCACAGTTATTCCACCGATCACTCTCTGGGGCAGCTCAGAAATAGTTTCTCTCCCTAGATGTTGCAAAGACTAGAACGTGGGAAGACATTGCGACCGCCTTCATCAGTTAATACAGTTACAACGTATAGTTAGATGTAACTATTTAGGAGCTACAGACCACTCGTCAAGAAAGCAGAGATTCATTTGCGGATTTTTTGACCAGGTGGAGGGGAAAGGCTACTAAAATAACAAATTGACCAACAAAAAACGAACAGGTGAGGATTCTAGTCAAGAATCTCCAATCTCCTCTAAAGCGTTATCTAATCATGTAGCCGCTCTCCACATTCGAGCAGTTGTTTGATGCCGAGATTTAGATAGAAGATACAAGCCAGTCTGGTGATATTGATGAGGCCCATAAAACTGAATGTATCAAGAATGTATCAGGATATGTAAAAAAGAGGGGGGAATCTCTCTCTCTCTCTCTCTCAATGTCTCTGGCAAACCTGGCGAGAAGAAGGCTCAGCATCGTCTAAATTGACATCCTCGAACAGGTCATCGTTGTCATCATTGCCATCTGAAGAAGAAGACACAACACAAGAACGACGCCTAGCGAAAGAAACAAACCCTCTAGAGCGAGCTCTAAAAGTAGAGGCACGAGACTTGCGACCTCGAGTTGGAGCCTGGATCAGAACATGAGCCTGGACCAGAGCTTGCAGCTATACTATACCGGTTGCTGGTGTCAACGGCTGTTAAAAAGAGGTAAGGATCAGAGCAGAGTACTGAAAATAATAAAAAACTCAAAAAGACAGAAGATACTCACTATGACTACTGGGGCAAAAGCAATGTCAGCTGCTCGTACGATGGCATCTAGTTGACGAATCAGTGCCCTTAGACCCATAACCATCAACATCATGCAATCCAGCCATGCCTGATTAATCTACAAAGAAAAGAGGCAGTTTAAGAAAACTAGGCAAGTAAGGAAGTAACTAAAAGAAAGGAGGAAGAACAAAAGATAAACCTGGCCAACCTCGGCTCTAAACTCTGACGCCGGTGAAATCAGGACCGAAAGAGGGAAGGGGTAGACATATACCATGGTGTGAATATCCCACAGGATCTCGGGGCCTATCACCTCTCTAGCAGCAGCAACTCCTGTAGCAGCTCCACCGGCAGCAGTAGCTCTACCACCACCTCCAGCAGTAGCAGTAGCCCATGCTCCAGCATCAGGAACAACCGTCGGTGCTCATCCCCTCTTCCATTCAGTAGGTGGGGTCGGTTCAGGACATAGTGACCCTAATAGATGTGCCCGGGCCCATGTTGTGTAATTTCCCTCGGGTCCTAGCAGCTTTGAAGCGTGAGTCCTCATCATCTTGAGTAATATGTCGACTCAGCTCAGAAGGTCTGTCTAGTGCATACAAATTGGAGAAGTAGTCGAAATCCTGAAGTGGTCAAGACCTAGAGACTGTCGCACTACCCGCTCTCCTAATACTCTCTATAGAAGGGGCCCTCCAGTAGAATCTACATCAATGAGCCATCACGGTTGCGCATCAAGTCGCCATCTCGACTCTCCATCCCTCGCTAGACATCCTAGTGAACCTATAGAGATTTAGCAAACGATACAATGATCAGTAAATAGTGAACATTACAGTGATTAGTGCAGTAAATAGTGCAGCGTAGTAAGTAGTGAATAGTGCACAGAATAGTGTACAGTACAGCAAGCAGTGATTAGTGGATAGATAAAGAAGTAAGCGATAAGTTGAGAATAGAGCAAGAGGTGGTACCTGGTCAGGAATTAGGGGGTCCAGAGATGCTCAAAATCGCTCCAAGTCCTTCCATTCGCTCTTCCTCCCCTTCAAGCCATGGGCCCACCGAGCAGCACATGGAATAATCAGACGATCAGCAGAAGTGTTCATCGTGACATGTAACCCGTGGAACTCATAAGTCCATAGTTCTAAAGAGAATGTTTCAGCAAAAGAGCATATAATAGATAACTGAAGAAATAAATAAACAGTGTACAAAAAGTAAGGCGTACCTCCCAGACCCTCCAGTATCCCCCTATGCTAAGCTCCTGAGTGAATCAGGTTAAGGCTCTCAACGAGCCATACAGTGTCGCAAGCGCAGCTCCTCCCTAGTCGTATGTGGATACCTGTTCGAGATGGAAGAGAGCACCAAGCTAATGAAGGTGTACGGTATTCTTCTTGTTCGAAAACAAGGAGGTACCAAACATATACAATAATAAGGCGCGAGCAACCCACTCGAAATGGTGGGGCTCGGTACACTAAAAATAACAAAAATACTCGTGAAACTAAGTGTACCTGACTCGGTCTCGATCCATCTAAACTGGTATAGTGCTTAGAAGATATGTTAGAGCCTCGGTAGAGCGAGCAATGTCGGGGTCAAATGGAATGGCGGCACCTCCAACTCTGACATCGGTGATCATAGCAAAGTCAAGCGGCGTCAGTGGGGCCTCAAAGGTGGTGAAATGAAAGGTGTTAGTGGTATCCTACCACCTCTCTGCCAAAGCAGTAAGCCAGACTTGGTCATTGTTGGTCCTACCCAACAATGGTATGAACCGAGCAAAGCCGGAGGCGTCGACAAAGGCCCGACTAGGAGTGGGAAGAGCGTCATACCACTTCAGCACGTTGCCGAAAGCAGAATCATCGATTCCTCAAAAATATTGACCAACCTGAAAAGAAGAAGATGACCAGAGTATATAATAAGAGCAGTCAAATCAGGAGGAATACAGAAAATATGAAAGGAAAAGGAAAGCAATATGAAAATCCTAGGTTCGTGTGTGTGTGACGATTCTTTCGTTCTTTTAGGCCCTATAAGACTATGCACCTTAAGCCCTGGTGAGCCAAGCAAATGTTTCAACCCTAGGTTCGTGTGTGTATGATGATTCTTTGTTTCTTTCAAGTCCAAAAAGACTAGGCACCTTAAGCTCAGGTGAGCCAAGCAAATCTTTCAACACTAGATTCGTGTGTGTGTAACGACCCTTCGGTTCTTTTAAGCCCTAGAAGACTAGGCACTTTAAGCCCTATTGAGCCAACCAAATCTTTTAACCCTAGGTTCGTGTGTGCGTGACGACCCTTTGGTTCTTTCAAGTCTTAGAAGACTAGGCATTCTAAACCTTGGTGAGTTAGGCAAATCTTTCAACCATAGGTTCGTGTGTGTGTAACGACTGTGGCGTTGGGATTTTGGAGTTTTTGGAAAATAGTAAAAACTAAGGGAATTCAAAGATGTTTGAAAAATATTTTTAACACCTTGTAAATCAAATTTTGAAAACTCCTTTTTGTTGAAAATGGAGTCGCCACTTAGTTTTTGAGAAAAATTAAGAAAAACAAAAATGGCTACTGATCTTAAAAGCGTTTAGCCAGAGAAAAAGGGTTCGGGGGTTAAGATATGAATCAGGAAAGGTGTTAGGCACCCCGTTCGCCTAACCATAAGGTTGGCCTCTACTAATCATTATTGGTTCTTTAATAGAATTTATCAAATATATGCAAATAAAGAAAGTAGAGGTAAAGAGAGAACATCCAAAATTAAATATGAAAAATACATATCATAGGAATATAGAACACCAAATAAGATAAATGTCAAAAGAAAAATTCTAAGTCCTAAAACATGCAATTTTTAACTAAAAGATACATAGAGTATTCCCACATACAATTTTACCTAAGCTATCATGATTCAAATAAAAGAGCAAAAACATGCTAGAGATTGTTAAAATTACTTAAACATGGATTGCTAACAAGAAATAAACTAAACTATCCTAAACATAGTTTCAAATAAAGAAACTAAAATATGCATATCACCAAAATACACTTAGCTAACATTAATATGATGAATATCTAAAAGAAATATTAACAAAAGACACACAAGAAATCCTATAAAAAAAAGTGTGCAAAGAAACTTAATAAAGAGAAAAGGGGTTAGAAAAATATTAAAAAGGAAAGCTAGTTATTCGCATTTATATTTTGAAAAGAGATAGGAGAAAATAAAAAAGAAAAGAAAAGATAAAAAAAACAAAAAAAAAAAAAACAAAACAAAACATAAAAAAAACAAAAAAAAAAAAAACAAAAGAGAAAGAATTTACATTTTTAGAAAATGTAGCTTAAGAACCTTTTTATGATTTTTGAATTTAATGAAAGAAAAAAAAAGATAAAATAAGTACTAAAAAAGAAATTATAATAATATTGAGAGAAAAAAAAAGGGAAACAAAAATAAACGCTAGAAGAAATTAATACTAATGAAGAGATTTTAAGCTAACGCTAAAAGGAAAGAGATGGAAAAAAAAAGAAATGGAACATTAAGAAGAAAAATAAAACTACATTATAAGGAAAAGAAAAATAAAGTTACATTTCAAAAAAAAAAAAAAAATACTAAAAAGAGAATATTAAATTAATGCTAAAAATAAAGAGGTGTTAAAGAAATAAAATACAAAAAAAAATAATAAAAGAACTTTAAACTAATAATTAAGAAAATAAGCACAATTATTTAATTAGAAAATATAAATGTAATATTGACAGTTACATTCATATGATGTAAGTGTCTTGATTATAACAATTAATAACATTAATAAGTTGTCATTGCCAAAAATATTGGCACTAATTAATGAAAAAAAATTAAAATGACAATGTGCAAAGTGTGAGTGTGTAAACTAAGTAATTAAAATGATTAAATTACATGAAGTAAATTGAATAATAAACAAGGCAAACCATAAACTAAAGAAATGCACGAATTGAATTTGAACTTAACCCGGTTACTCCAAAAGAGAGGGAATGGAGTTAGAAGGACAAGAGATCTAAGCAAAGTACCTAGATGGCTAAGAAATCCTCAAGTCGGGGAATGTGCTTCAATGGTACAATCCTCGAATGGTGATCCCAAACTAAGGCTTCAATGTAGGCGTCGAAGGTTTGGATCTCGGTATTTCGGCAGAGCTTCTCTCACTAAACCTCTCTCTAATTTTCTATCATTGAAAATGTACCAGAGGTACGGTATTTATAGAGTTCTTCAGCCAATGAAATGCTGCCACGTTTTAGGGACACGTCATGCCATTTGGAGTTGGCGGTCGCCACAATGCAAGTTAGCGGTCGCCATGTTTTTGAACGGTTCCACAAAGTTCTATGGCCGTCGGTACAATGTAATCTGACGGTCGCCATATTGGAAGGTGGCGGTCGCCATTTTTTGGCTTAGGTTTCCAAGAGATTCTATTGAAGGCCGCCATAATGAACATGGCGGTCGCCTTACTTGGGCAGTAAGTTTCGATGGTTTGACAAAATTTCATTGGTTTAAAGGTTCTGGGTTCAAATATCGAGCTTGGATCATTTCCCGAGGATCGAACTGAGGCATTATTCCTGCGATATTCGTCATCGGATTCACCTAAGATTAGGTGGGGTAAAATTGGGGTGTCTACAATTGCCCCTCTTTGATATAACTTGCATAGCAACGCGTGGAGCAAGTTATATCAAAGATCCAGAGAAAACATCAATTTGACCGAGCCATCAATCTTAGGCCACAAGCATACAAGGATACGTATGATGTTGGCTGTACTCGAATTTTCATTGAACTGCCTACATACCCCCTTTCACTAGGGATCAGACCAAAACGTAGTTCATGGGGCAAAATGCAAGGATGCAAGATTAGAAATATGTTGTATGACAAGTATAGTGTAATGCAATGCGAGTCAGTTTAAGATCATGAGGAGGACCGATAAGTCAGTTTAGGGTCATGAGGAGGACAGACAAGTCAGTTTAGGGTCATAAGGAGGACCGACGAGAAAAACATCAAACTAATAGGTCAAGTTAAGACCTAAAAACGGGACAGGACACGAGATAAGGATGACTAATGCCAAATTACGACTTAGAGTTAATTTTATCGGAGAGAAAGCCACGAATTAATAGGTCGAGTTAAGACCTAAAAATTCGGGACGAGACATGAGATAAAAAAAATAATTTAAAAGCCAAGTTACGATTTAAAAAGTAAATTTATCGGGGGGATAAACCACACAGAAAAACATACACACGAAATTATTTTTGAAAATAAAAAAATAAAAATTTTATGTTTTTCTGAAATTCATTTTGCTAATAAAACAAAGAGAAAATAATCTATACTAATAGAATATACGCACACAAAGGTAATAAAATGCATGCAAATAATAAGATAGGCAAAAACATGTATTAAAAGCCCCAAACAGCCCCTCTCGAAACCCCAAAACGTCATAATAGCAAACTGACAAGACATGACTTTTGGAAACCTTGCGGTTGCCAAGCCCAAACCATTCTGACATGGCGGCCACCGGGTAGAAACTCCTTCCAACATGGCGGTCGCCATGTGTCGCTTCACTGACATGGCAGTCGCTCACTTTAGAAGTGGCGACCGCCAACTCTAGGCGCGCATAAGATTCGTAGGGTCGCGCGGGTTGGGCTCATTCGCGCATTCCTTACTCTCTCTCTCTAGCCTTTTGCCCTCTCTCGGCTCTCTCCAAACCTTCTCTTGCTTCCTCTCGTTCTTTGAGCTTTTGTGCCTTGTTCTTTGTGATGTGAGATGTTTACCTTATTGTTCGTGATTCTCTTTCTATTCATGGCGGGCCAGGGCCAGGGAGATGAGGATTTAGGGGCGCGACAGGGTCCCTCTGCTACTGGGAGCTCCTCTATGGGTGTCCTTCCTGCTGGCGGGGTCACTACCACGCAGCCCACTGCTGCGATGGATGCCCTCGTTCTTGAGGCGGAGCGTGCCTCCCGTTGGGCTGTTGAGGAGGAGGCACGAGCAGCTGCTGAGGCACAGGCTGCCGCGGATGCTATTGCTGAGGCCACCGTGGCCAATTTCTTAGATCCTGATGCTGGAGAGGGTCATACGGCGCCCTTCAACCCACATACATATGCTCCACTGCCCAATCGCATGGTACCACGTGGGATGAGACGCTACGAGCCTCCAGCTGACGCTATTGCTGCCGATGTTCTTCTACGGGAGCCCGACCACTGTATGTCTCGCCAGCGCCCATCGGTAGGTATTCTGTCCTTACCGTTTTCATACCAAAGCACGATATACATATCAAACATAGACGCATGCCTAGGATTCCCCCATGTGATGATGATGTGATTCGATTATGATGCTGAATGATGATTTATTTTGATGTTTTTGATGAATGATGATGATTTTTGATGTGTTGATGAATGATTCTGATGATTGATGGGATTTGAACCTAGTTTAGGTACCTTTGCAATTGAGATTAAAACAGTAGAGACACTTTAGGATTTGAACAAACAATGAAAGGGAAGGGCGATTATTTTAATAAAAGAAAACACAAGATAAAAGGTTTGAATTTTTTTTTTTATTTTAAGGAAAAACACAAAACTAGGGAGGGATTTTTGTTTTTGTTTGTGGGGCATGAAAACTAGAGGGATAACTTTTATCAAAATCTTAGAAAATTGGAGGTAATTTTGTCAAAAATTTCTAAAAAGTTAGGGCAAAATTTCACAAACTCTAGAAATTTAAAGAGAAAATCAATGAAATTTTTCAAAAATCCTAGAAAGTTTAGGAAAAATGATCTGAAATTTTTTTTTGAAAATTTTGAAAATTTGTTCAAAAATCTTAGAAAAATCAAAGAAAATTATCCAAAAGTTTTAGAGAATTGGGGAAGTTTTTTTTTTTTTTTTGTTTAAGGAGATTTGCCCAACGGACCAAGACTTAGGGTTACTAGTCTTTTACTAGGACATACAAAAACCAAAGGATCGTCACTTACACACGAACCTAGGGTAGGAGAGATTTGCCTAATTTATTGGGGCTTGGACGAACCAAAGGGTCATCACTTACACATGAACTTAGGGTTTTGCTTTTAGATATTTCTCTGCACTTTGCTTGCTTGATATGTTCTTTATATATTCTTTGCTTGTTTTTTCCTTTTTCAGGTTGGTCACTGTGTTCGAGATTTCGGAGGTTCTGCCTCCGGAGAGGTATTGGAGTGGTATGATGCCCTCCCTCCTCCTAGCCGGGCCATTATTGATGCCTTCGACATTGCTTGATTTATACCCCTGTTAGGTAGAACGAGCAATGATCGGGTCTGGCTGACAACCCTGGCTAAGCGGTGGTAGGATACCATCAATACCTTCCACTTTACTTCTTTCGAGGCTACTTTGATGCCTCTGGAATTCACGCTGATCACTGGCATTCGGGTTGGAGGGGCTCCCATCCCGTTTGATCCATCCATAGATCAGTCGACCGATGTGCTGCTGTATTTTCTCGGGGCCGTTCCTACTCAGATAGATCACGACAGAGTCAGATACACCAAGTTCTTCGAGCGATTCAGACATTTTCAGTGCACCAAGCCCCGCCACTTCGAGTGGGTCGCTCGGGGTTTTCTTATGTATATGTTCGGTACCTCCTTGTTCTCGAACAAGGAGAATACCTTCCATTTACACTACTTGGGGGGACTTGCTCGTCTTGACTGCGTTGCCACTTATGATTGGGGAAGAGGCGCGCTTGCTACACTTTACAGCTTCATGTGGACTTTGACTCGGTTTCCCCAGGAACTTAGCATCGGGGGATACTGGAGGATTTGGGAGGTATGATTTAGTTTTCTATGCTTTTTTTCCATTCATTTCTATTATCTGTTATTATCTGCTTGCTGAAATCTTCTTCTTTGTAGTTGTGGACTTACGAGTTCCTCGGGCTTCACGTCCCGGTAAACTCCTTAGCGGACCCTCTGGTCATTCCTCGTTCAGCCTGGTGGTCCCGATGGCTGAAGGGGAAGAAGGCTGGGGGAAAGGATATCGATCGGTTTTGGGTGTTACTGGACCAGCTGACCCCTGACTAGGTACCTTTATTTGCTGCTTGTTATTCTGTACACTGCTTTCTGCATCATACAACTTACTGCGCTGTTCACTGTACTGTTCGATGCACTGCACTGTTCACTACATTGTCCATCATACTTTATAGCTTACCGTTCTTAGTACTGTACTGTACTTTGAACTGCTGTAGGTTCACTGGGATGTCTGGAGGGGCATGGAGGATCTGGCTGGCGCAGATCTGATGCACATCCAGGATATCGCTTCTAGGCAGTAGTACTATCTAGGACAGCGAGTGGTTCGCTAGTCGCTCGGGCTAGATCACTTCCAAATCCTGGTGGTTCCTCCGACTTGTATGCGCCGGACCGATCACCTGAGCCGGTTAGATCTTTTATTGGAGCTGGTCGGGATGCATGCTGCCGAGCTTCTGGTGACCGAGGGAGACTACCCAGCTTAGGCTTGGGCACATCTGTTGGGACCTCTAGGACCTAGCCCGGCTGCCCCTGGTGGCAGGAGGAGAGGACAAGCGCCGGAGGTTGCTGGAGCTGGTGCTGCTGATGTCGCGGGAGCTAGAGCTGCTGCTGCTGGAGCAGCTGGGGTTGGGGCTGTTGAGGTGCCCTGGGCTATATCATCTTTCATCGCTAGGTATCCTTTTGATATCCCCATCCAGGTTCCTCCAGCTCCGGAGTTTTGGCCAGAGCGTGCTTAGGTTTGATTCTCTTCTCACTATTTCTTTTTTGTCTTTCTTCTTTCGTAGATTGCTCAGTTCTATATTACTTTTTGACAGACGGATCAGGCTTGGCTGGATCATCTCATGCTGGTGGTAAGCGGCATGCGGACCCTTATCCACCAACAGGATGTAGCCCTACGTGCAGCTGGGGTTCCATTCGTTCCTTTGCCGGTGAGTATCTTTCCCCGTGACTTGTCATCATATCCCGTACTTTATTCTTACTCTAGCTTCTCTTTTTCAGGTAACAGTAGCTGCCACTGGCACAATACCACCACCGGCTCCTACTCAGCCTTTTGCTCCAGCCCCATCTTTAGCACGAGATTGTGGGTCCTGTGACACTTCTCGAACATGTCACTGAGGATCTATTTTATCTGCTCGGAGGCGATCTAGGGTCGTATCTTCCTCCTTTGGCAGCGACGATGGTGATGACTTCGATAGACTTTTTGAGGACGATAGCTCGGAGGAGGTCGGTCCTTCTTCCTGCCGAGTCCGCCAGAGGCATGAGTGAGAGAGAGAGAGCCCCCCTTTCCCAGTTACTTTTACATTTTCATTTAGATACATTTACTATTTATGGGCCTGCGTGCCCTGGTTTGATACATTTACTTGATCCATGGGCCTGTGTGCCCCAGTTTACTGCTTTATTGGGCCTGGGTGCCCCAGTTTCATTTCAATACATTTTGCCACTTTTTGATGCACTTTGGGCCTTCGTGCCATTTATTGCTTGGTTTTCATCTATCTTTTCTTTGCTGCTCGAACTATGATGGCTGCAAGATACAAAAGTCCAGACTTATGCAGAATATAGAAACCATAAACTGATGCATGCTCGCCACCTTTTAACATAGCGGTCGTCAGAATCAACCTGGCGATCGCCATTTCCTTAAATGCTTATATGGCGGTCGCACGTTCCATCATGGCGGTCGCCTGGTCAAAGGGCTGATGTCACTGTACTATGTTTTTTAGAGTTGGCGGTCACCAGTTCCAAGATGGCGGTCGCTACTTTGAACATGCCTTTTGCCGAAAGTTTAATTTTTTGCCCTTTTTTTCTTTATAGATACAACCCTGGAGGCCCCATTTTCTGTTACTTCGACTCAAATGGCTTCTTCCCTTTCTGCATGGGTTGAGGCATTTTCCCATATCGAGCGCTTGAACTTTGCTCCTTTCGGTATCAACTCCTTATTTCCTCTCATGACTGTGAAGACTGATGGACCTTTGTTACAAGCTGCTGCCCGGCTATAGAATCCTCAGTCTCGTGCCTTTCGCTTCGGTCTTGAAGAGTTATGCCCCACTATGGAGGAGTTTGTTGGTATCCTGGACTTGGGCCCACAGAGTTTCATCGTTGTTCCCACTTCCTCTTTTTCGGCTCGACAACGGGTGATGCAACTCTGTGGTCTATCTAAGATGGAAGCCCCTCTCTTAACACAAGATGACCGCCTCGACATTCCTTGGATCATTGATAGGTTCCGTCCCCCTGGTGACCTTAGTGACCTTGGTTTTCAGCTACAGTGACACTATGTACTTTGCTTTTGCCTTCTTGCCTAGTATCTGCTCATTCCTTATGACGGGTGAGTTAGTTGTTCCCTTGTTGGCATTACAGATCAGATGTGGATGAGGAGAGACTTTGTGCCACTTGTTTTAGCCGAGACACTACTGAGTTTAGACGCTATTCATCGTGGTGAGACTACCACCTTTGCTGGCAGCCCTTTACTTCTTCAGGTAGGCTCAACATCTTTTTTTGCATGAAGCCCTCTGTCATACTGCAAAGCTCTTTTCTCACTGTTCTAACTTTTGCTACAGATCTGGTTGATGGAGAAGGTGAATCTTGTACAGAAGCCTCCAACTGACAGGCACAATGCCGCTGCTTTCTTTTACCACCTGCGTTATCAGATATGTAACACCGAGGCAGCCTGGCTACAAAATCTTTCTTCTTTGACTGGCCCAGATATTACCTGGCAGTGTCCTTCGTGGTGAATTCCTGCCATGACTTTGACTACTATGAATCATTCTGGGGTTCTATTGGTCGGCCTGCGTCGGCCTACCTTCTATTACCCCCATCGGATTATGCGGCAGTTCGGTCGCAGTCAAATCATCCCTCATAACATCCGAGGCCGTTTATTCTCATCTGTACTACGGGCCCCATTTCTGGCATTGTATCAGGAGGCCTGGCCATCCCGCTCATTGATGGAGATGCAGGAGCTGCAATGTCCCAAGCTTTCTGCTGAATACAAGATATGGCTAACACAAGACAGAGAGAAGAAGGATAAAGAAGAAGGGAAACAAGCAGCGGAGAGGAGAAAGATTTGAGGCCTCCTGCTTTGTTTTGCAAAAATTCATAGCTTTCATCCTTATTTTGTAGAGTTTGGGACTTGCGTGTCCTTCCTTTTATTTTTCAAAAACTTTGTAATTCCAATTAAAGTAATGGAAACACTCCTACTTTATGTTTAAGATGGTCCAAATTTATCAAAAGTTTGAATGACTTTATTATCAAAATTCAAAAATTAATTTGCATTGGTCTTACTTAGATTCAAAGATGGTTAGAAACGAAGAATGTGGCCGGACTTCTTAAAAGAAGCTGCTTACGTATCCCAAAAAGATGGAATCAGACCATAACGTAGTTCGGGCTCGATTTTCACTCGGGTATTGACACTCTCATTTTGTGATTCCCTAACTTTTGCCAAGGTCGCCCTTTCGGATTTTCGGCCTTGCGGGCTGCTATAACTTTTGCCTGAGTTGTCTTTTCGATTTTCAACTCCGCTAGCTTTTATTTTCTCCTTATTTTTTACCTCAAGGATAGTACTTTTTGAGTTGATCGAGGTTAACTGGAGTGGAGAATACATTGCCATCCAAATCCATAATAATGATTGCACCATCGGTCATGATGGTTTTGATTAGAAACGGTGTGGACCAGTTTGGCTTGAACTTGCCCCTCGGGTCAAAGATAGGAGCTCTGATTTCCTTAAGAACCAAATCTCCTTCTCTAAGATCCCAGGTTCTTCTTATTGAATGCTCGAGCTATCCTCCTTTGGTAACCTTGTACATGAAACAGAGCCTGCAGTCTTCTTTCATCAAACAAGAGCAATTCTTCCATCAGGTTTCTCTGCCATTCTGTTTCTGAAATATTAGCTTCGGCCACTACTCTTAATGAAGGGATTTCCACTTCAATGAGAAGTACAGCTTCCATCCCGTACACTAAAGAGTATGGTGTAGCTCCAGTTGAGGTTCTAATCGACGTTTAGTATCTCCAGAGTGCAAATGGTAAATGCTCTGGTCAATCCTAGTGTGAGTTGATCATTTTTTGCAAGATTTTCTTGATATTCTTATTTGCTGCTTCGATTGCTCCGTTAGTCTGTGGTCGGTAAGGTGAGGACTTGTGGGCTATTATCCAGTATTCCTCAAAGAGATCCATGACCTCCCCTTGGAAATGTGAACCGTTGTTTGAGATGACCTCATATGGGACTCCGTATCGGCAAATGATGTTTTGTTTGATGAACTTAGCAACATGGAAGGCTTTCAATACCGAGTAGGAAGCTGCTTCCACCCACTTGGTAAAATAGTCAATGGCCACTAAAATGAACTCGTGCCCATTTGACGCCTTTGGTGTTACTCTGCCAATCACATCAATGCCCCATACTAAGAACGGCCATGGTGACATCAGGTTGTACACCTAGAATGGGGGAACGTGCATGAGATTTGCATGAATCTGACACTTATAACACCTCCGCACAAACTGTATACAGTCTGTCTCTGTTGTCATCCAAAAGTATCATTGTCGTAGGATTTTCTTGGCTAACATATTTTCGCTCATGTGTGGTCCACAAACTCCTGCGTGTATTTCTTTCATCAACTCTTGGCTCTCTTCAGTGTTTACACACAGCTTGTTGACCTCAGAATGTCCTCATTTGTACAGTCTACCACCGCAAATGATGAACTGTGCAGAAAGTCATCGTATTGACCTTTTGTCTTTTTTACTGGCAAACTTGGGGTATTCTCATTTTTTCACAAAGTTCTGGATGTCAAAATACAATGGGAGGTCGTCAGTGCTTTTCTCAATTGCGGCCATCATTTCGTATGCCGTCTTTCTCTTCTGTTCAATTATCAAATGTCTCATTTAGACTCTAGGTGGTATGGCAACCATGGATGCTAGGGTGGCCAATGCGTCGGCAAACTTGTTATGCAGTCTTGGCACGTGGGTAAAGATCACTGATTCAAAGCACGGTATCAGTTTCTCTAGCTCTTGATGGTAGAGAATCAATGTCACGTCCTTGACCTTCCATTCTCCTCTTGCTTGTGAAACCACCAGTGCTGAATCTCCGATGACTTCTAGTTTCCTTGCTCCTAATTCTAAGGCTGCCTCCAATTCAGCTAAGCATGCTTCGTACTCAGCCTGATTGTTGGT
This sequence comes from Heliamphora ciliata, assembly GCA_032360265.1. NCBI lineage: Eukaryota > Viridiplantae > Streptophyta > Magnoliopsida > Ericales > Sarraceniaceae > Heliamphora > Heliamphora ciliata. Next base: position 14,134 of record JAUMHN010377958.1, read on the forward strand.
GACTTCAAAATTGAGTTTTAAAGACAACGGAACATGTGATTCATCGGGAGTGACAAGAAGAACTCCTATTCCATAGCCATATTGATTGGATGCGCCATCGAAATATAGAGTCCACTTGTCATCCCCAACTTTCATCAGTTGTTCTTCAGGAAACTGAAATTATGTGTCTTCATCTCCTTCAACTGGTTGATTGGCTAGAAATTCTGCCACTGCCACTGCTTTGCCTTTGACTGACTTTCGGGTGACATGTTGGAGATCAAACTCAGATAATAACAGCAACCATTAGGTCAACCTTCCTATCAGTGCTGGCTTTTCAAATAGATACTTCAACGGGTCCATCCGATAGATGATGTTCACTGTGAAAGACAACATGTAGTGCTTTAACTTTCGGGAAGCCCAAACCAAGACCCAACATGTCTTTAACAGTGGTGTGTAACGTATTTTCGACCCTATCATCTTCTTACTTAAATAGTAGATAACCTTTTAAATCCCAGTTTCGCCTTCTTGTGCCAACATACATCCCATAGCTGAATCAGTCACTGACAAATAGAGGATCAATGGCCTATCAGGTTCGAGATGAGCTAGGACAGGTGGACTCTGCAAGTACTGTCGTACGGCATCGAAGGCGTCTTGACCCTTTTGATCCCAATCTAACTTGACTCCTTTCTTCAGCAAATGGAAAAGCGGCTCACAGGTAGTTGTTAGTTTTGCGATGAATCAACTGGTGAACTGTATTTTACCCAGAAAGCCCCTGACTTCTCGTTCGGTTCTTGGAGGAGACATTTCTAAGATTGCCTTGATCTTTGAAAGATCTACTTCGATACCCCGTTGAGTGATCATAAATCCAAGTATCTTTCTGGCAGTAACCCTGAAGGCGCATTTCTGTGGGTTGAGTCGCATCTTGTACTTTTGAATCCTCTCAAAGAACTTTCGCAATGCTACAATATGGCCATCCCGATCCTTAGACTTGACTATCATGTCATCCACGTACACTTTGACCTCCTTATGTATCATGTCATGCAATAAGGTAGTGGCAGCCATTTGATAGGTTACCCCTGCATTCTTCAAACCAAACGACATTACATGAAAACAATAGGTGCCCCATGGTGTAGTGAAGGTCGTCTTTTCTCTGTCCTCAGGATCCATCAGAATCTGGTTGTACCTGAAGAAGCCATCCATGAATGACAACAGGGCATGCCCTATTGTACTGTCTACCAAAACGTCAATGTATGGCAATGAAAAATTGTCCTTTGGGCTAGCCTTGTTGAGATCCCGAAAATTCATGCAGACTCGGACACGGCCGTCCTTCTTTAAAACTAGCACGATGTTGGCTACCCATTTCGGATACTCAGTTACCATCAGGAATTCGACATTGATCTGTTTGGAAACTTCTTCTTTGATCTTCAGAGCCTATTCTGGTCGGATCCGTCTTAATTTTTGTTTAACCAGTTTAGCATCGGGGTATAGAGAGATATGGTGTTGAACGATATCAGGATCAATTTTAGGCATATCCTCGTAAGACCATGCAAACACATCTTTAAATTCTTTTAATAAAGTTATTAATTATTTTTTGTTCAACTGGGGATAAAGAAGAACCAATTTACATATTTTGTGGGTTAATTTAATTACCCAAATTTATTGACAAAGTTTCTTCAATTATTGGTTGGGCACACATTTCTTCTTCTCTTTTTATTAAAATTTTTATTTCTTCAGGAATATTCCTGTCGAATTCAAAATCGTCAGAAAGCGTATGAAATAAATCAAACAAAGCAGAGTAACTGAAAATCTTATTCATTTCATTGAAAGAAGAAGGAATTACAAACTCGAAAGCATAGATAGGGGGAGGTGCACAAACAGACGTACCCTCGATCACAAACTCAGACTCAGACTTGGACCCAGAATAGGCAATATGTACATTAGACGACTCGATGGTCCAATTCTTTACTTCTTTTGCGGTTGCATCAACAATGAGCTTGGTGCAATTGGGTGGAGCGCTGAAGCCCATCATGAAGCAGTCTGAGTCAGTTACTTGCAGCTGTGCCATCTTTTCATTGAACAGCACTCCCATGTCGGTACTATCCAGCTTGTCGGCCCAATCTTCCTCCTAGACCTTCTTTTCTTCCTTTTCTCCTTCCACTATTTCTTCCTCTTTTGTGTTAGACAACTGATGGCTGAAAAAGATCTCCAACCCTGCCAGCTTTTGATTGGTCTCTTTGTCGATCCATGGGTTGGGGAAGCCGCAGTACGAAAAACTTTTCCCTTCCTTGATGAAGTACCCATTGAGCGTTCCGATATAATTGACCTTCCGTCCCTTCTTAGGCCCTTCCAAATCTTCCTCTATTGGCTTATACCCAAGACTAAAATGGTGCAAAATTGGCAATACCTAAATGGGTTTCGGGATCCCCTGCTGCTTACGTCCAAATCCCATACCAGGAAAAAATGACATTTTCCTCATCATTGTTATTGCCCGTAGGTTGATATAACTTTCTTCATCATTTATCGGCATCTGAACAGCATGTGCTTCATCAAATTGGAAACCACTGAACAACAGATCATCTTCACTATGCGTACTTCCAACAGAGTTGTGCCCTCTCCTTCTCTCGGGGGATGAATGTTGTCTTCTCAGTGAATAGTCAAAACTTCCCCATTTCTTATTAATTTCAATTTCTGATGGAGAGTAGATGGTACGGCCTGAACATTTGGGTCATGCAATCAAGGTCTACCCTATAACAAGTTGAAAGATGTCGATACATCTAGTACATAGAACTCGACCGACGTTTCCAAGGGCCCTACTGATATTTCAAATGACACCAGTCCTAGTACGTCCCTCCTTGCGTTGTCATAAGCCCGGACCCCTTGATTGCTTGGTATGAATTGCTCCGTCTTTAGTCCTAAACAGAGTGCTGTTATGAGCGGACATACATTTAATGCAG
>JAUMHN010378175.1:0-17062 GCA_032360265.1 Heliamphora ciliata
GTTCGTGCTAGAAAGGATCTAACTCGGGGATATAGTTAGGGATATCCGATTTTCTCGTATAGTTAGCCCGAGCCCTATACTTCCTCGTGATCCCTCACGTAGCCCATTATACGCACGGATATTTTCTTACCGGTTTCGGTAATTATTTAATTTAATTTGAATGTCGGTTTTGCCGTCGGGAACATTCGGAGATTAAATTAAATAATGAAGGACGGTATTGAAATTTGGCACACCTAGGGATCATTCCCTAAGTGGCCAGCCCTAATAGGGGTTAAGAGGATGTTTTATGGAAAATATATATCTCCTCCTTGATTTTAGGAAAGAGATATATAGTTTCCATGGAAATCTCAAGTGAAATATTAAAAACATATCACAAGGAGCCAAAAATCGAACCTAATCCCAAGCCCTAGTCGCCGCCCCCTTCTCTCTCCCATTGTGTATTCCTTTTGCTTTGAGAGAAATGTGTGAGGTAGAAACCAAGAAGGAGATAAACATGAAGATCCGGATCGGTGCCCACTCGCCGGGATCGTCGTGTGCGTCGGGATATACGTGAGAAAATCATTGGATCGTCTCGGATCGTTGTTCTGCATCAAAGAAACTTGTACAAGTTTCTTAAAGGTATATTTAATCTTAATATATCTGTTCATGGATATGGTTTTTTATGAAAAATGCATGCGCCGTTTTTTACGGTCACGGCGCCGGTTCTATAATTTTTGTTTCGCGTTCCAACACTAAGATCTTGTCAACTAGCCATCTCTAATAATAGTGTTTGAGCTAGATTGTTCTGCTAGTAGTTACAGCGTGGGCTGTTACAACTAGGGCTCGAACCGAAGTGTTATAGAATTGGTGATTGGGTTACCCCAAATCAAATTTAAAAAAGACAAAGTGTGTGATGCATGTCAATAAGGCAAACAAGTTAGAAGTTCTGTTCATTCCAAAAATGAGATTTCAACTTCTAGGCCCTTACAACTATTGCACATGGACTTATTTAGTCTAACAAGAACATTAAGCTTCAGAGGCAAGAGATATATGCCTTTGTTATTGTTGATAACTTCTCTAGATACACTTGGGTGATATTCTTAGCTCATAAGGATGAAACATTTATCTCTTTTGCAAAACTATCTCGGAGAGTTTAAAATGAAAATAGTTTTTAAATCACAAGTATCTGAAGTGATCATTGTAGAGAATTTGAAAAAAAAGACTTTGAAAAATTTTGTGGTAAAAATGGGATTAACCATAACTCTTCTGCTCCTAGAACCCCTCAACAAAATGGAGTTGTTGAGAGGAAGAATAGGACATTGGAAGAAATGACTAGAACCACGATTTGTGAAAACAATTTGCCATGATACTTTTGGGCCGAGGCTGTTAATACTACCTGTTTTATCATAAACAGAGCTAGGATCTGAGTTTTTCTCAAGAAAATCCCATATGAGCTATGGAATGGAAAAAAACCTAACATCAGCTTATTTTGCGCCTTTGGGCGCAAATATTTTGTTTTGAACAACAACAAAAAACTTTTGGGTAAGTTCGATGCAAAAATTGATGAAGGTATTTTCTTAGGATATATTCTTTATCTAGCAAAATTTATAGAGTTTTCAACAAAAAAACCCTAGTTGTTGAAGAATCTATACATGTTTTTGATGAAGCAAACATTGGTTCTTTAAAGAATTTTTGTGAAGATAACTTAGTTGACATAGAAAAAGGTGTTGAAGATATCTTCATCAAAGAAAAGGAAGAACCGAGTCAAGAGGAAGCTTCAAATCCTCAACAAAATTAAGTTCAACAGGCTGCTGGATCTTCAATTCCTAAAAATTCAGATTTGCCTGAGGAGTGAAGGTATGCTCATGGTCACCCAAAAGATCTTATCATTGGTGATCCATCTTAAGGTATCAAAACTCGATCATCTCCATATAATGTTTGTGGTAATTTAGCATTTCTTTCCCAGACTAAATGAAAACATTTTGAGGAAGACGAAAACGATGAGTTTTGGATCTTGGCTATGGAAGAAGAGCATAATCAATTTGAAAGACATAAGGTTTGACTTTAGTCCTAAGACCTAAGGAACACTCTATCATCAGTACAAAATGAATTTTTAAAAACAAAATGCATGAGAATGGAGTATTTTTTAGGAATAAAGCTCGATTGGCAGCCTAAGGTTACAATCAAGAAGAAGGCATTGATTTTGATGAGACTTTTGCTCTTGTGGCTAGGCTTAAAGCTATTAGGATGTTGCTTGCTTTTGCATGCTTTAAAAACTTTAAACTCTATTAAGTGGATATCAAGAGTGCCTTTTTAAATGGTTTTATCATGGAGAAAGTTTTTATGAAACAATCTCCTACCTTTGAAAATCCAAATTTTTCAAACTATGTTTACAAACTTACTAAGGCTTTTTAAGGTTTAAAGCAAGCACCTAGAGCATGGTATGAAATGTTAAGTAAATTCTTGATTGAAAATGAGTTTTCAAGAGAAAAAATTAATACCACTCTTTTTAGCAAGTCTTAACGAAATGATATGCTAGTTGTCCAAATTTATATAGATGATATTATTTTTGGTCAACTAACAAATCTCTTTGCAATGATTTTTCTAAGTATATCTAGGGAGAATTCGAGATGAGCATGATGGGTGAGTTCAACTACTTTCTTGAACTTTAAATCAAACATATTCAAGAAAGAATCTACATCAATCAAGCTAAGTACACACGGGACATATTGAAGAGGATTAACATAATGAAAGCAAAACCTATGAAAACTTCGATGTGTCCAACAACAAAGCTTGACAATAACGAAGATGGTATAGTAGTAGATGAAAAGCAATATAGAGGTATGATTGGATCTCCATTATATTTAACTACTAGTCATCTTGATATAATGTTCAGTGTATGTATACGTGCAAGATTTCAATCAAATTCTAAAGAATCACATGTGACAGTTGTTAAGCGCATCTTTAGATACCTCTTAGGTACATAAAACCTAGGATTGTTCTATCCTAGAGGAATAGCCTTTGAATTATTTGGCTATTCAAATGCTGACTTTGCCAGATGTAAAGTAGATAGAAAAAGTACAAATGAGACCTTTCAATTCCTAGGACACTCACTAATCTCTTGGTATAGCAAGAAACAGAACTCAGTAGCCTTATCTACAGTAGAGGCTAAGTACATAGCAGTTGGAAGCTATTGTGCACAAGTTCTTTGGGTGAAACAACAACTAGAGGACTATGGTTTTTGTTTAGATCATATCCCTATAAAATGTGATAACACAAGTGCAATTAACATATCCAAAAATCTAATACAACACTCTAGAACTAAGCATATTGAGATTAGATATCATTTTATACGAGATCATGTGCAAAAAGCTAATATTGAACTCGAATTCATAGGCACAGATTACCAACTAGCGGACATATTCACAAAACCCTTAAATGAAGAAAGAATATGCTATAGTAGAAGAGAATTTGGTATTTATGTGCTCTTGATTCATGATTAATATGCTACACTAACCATGTTTTTTCAATACATTTCTATGCTTTTCATATTCTTCATTGATATGTGAAAAGTATCAACACCACTTGAAAAAGTGTCGACACGTGTGCTTGAGTTGACTCCAAGCTGTATAAAAGTGGCACTGCAGGAAAATGTGTCGACCCCTTTTTATATAGTGTTGACTCAAATTCGTTGTCTAACTCTCGGTAAATTTGTGTCGATCCAACGCTTAAACGTGTCAACTCAAACAGCCGAAAGTATCGACCCCTTCTAAAAAAGTGTCGACATAATATTTATTTTTTGACATCCACACTCGCAAGGAAAAGTGTCGACTCAACTGACATTTGTGTCGACACAAATTTTTATGCCTATATAAGAGGCACTGACCCACCAGTCGCATCGTTTCCTCTCTCTCTCGCACGACTGTTCATCTCCTGCGCTTTTTTCTCCTTTCAAAAAGTCGTGTCTACTCGATATCCTCTTCCTTCTTCAAATCTACCCTCAATAGTTCACAATACCTCTAAAAATGATGGATAAGGGTGCTAAACGTATCGGAGATGCTAGATCCTCAAACCCTAGGGCTTTAAAAAAGAAGAAAACAACTACGACGACGACAACGGAGACTGAAGAGGTGGCGATGATGGAGGTGCTGAGTTTCAAGTCCTCAAAGTTCAACAACTATACTTCTCCTCCTTTGTCAACCGAAAGGTAATACCCGATCGCTTAGTTGATTTCCTCTTTTTCGATTCAATTGAAATGCGGTTTAGTGACCTTTTCTCTAGTTTGAGGTGAGAGAAACTATTACAAACACGAGACCCACACTATCCCGCTTTGGTTAAACTTTTTTATGCTCACTTCCATATTGGATCTATTCCAAGCACTACCGTCACCACTTGGGTGAAAGGTACAGAGATACACCTAACACTTACTTTTCTCAATGAAATCCTTTGTATTCTTGAAAGGGATATTTTTGTCTCTTATAACAAACGTTCCATTAATGTTGAAGGTTTTTCATTTCATGATGCCATACGCCAAATCTTTGAGCTTGATGAGATTGACCCATAAAAAACCCTTGAAGCAAACTCTCTCAAACCTGAGATGAGAATACTTCATCACATGGTCAATCACATTTTTCTGCCTCAGATGGGCAAGTTTGGTAATGTTTCTTACATGTATATCTTCATTATGTGGTGTATCTTAGAATAGAAAAATCTTAACCTAGGTTTTCTGTTTATCTCTGATATGTTGCAATCTCATAGAAAATCAAACTCATACCTACCACATGGCATGTTTTTGACTTGAGTCTTTTGCCACTTTGGCATACACTTGTCTATTGAGAAGATGGTTCCCTTCTCCAAACACTTCTTGTATGGTGCTTCTACCTTGAAGCATATGCAAATCTCAAAAGTCAAAGGTGTTTGGATCACCAGACATGGAACACCATTTGTTTCTCGCCATCCGTCTGTATCCCAAGAATTCTCTCCAATTCATGTTTATTTTAACTCCGCAGCTCCTTTTGTTCGACCTCACATTCCTGGACCTTCTAGTGCTCCATCACATGCTCCTCCTCCTCTTCCTCCTCTTCCTGTTTCATCTTATCTTCCATCTGCCCCATCTACTTCTTCAGCTTCTCCTTTTGTTGATTTATCTGAAATTACTTCTTTAATCAATGGATTTTTATCTTCTTTTTCCTCCTCCTTAGCTTCCTTTTAAGCTAAAATTGACCAAGACAAGTATGATTAAAATAACACTATATCATCCCTGTCTGACAAAGTGAAACACCTTGATAAGACAAACCGTGCACTCCGACGTGATGTTGAGAATGCCACTGATGCTGGCAGACCATTGTGCAAGACTCTGGATGACAGCCTTGTGTCCATTGTCAATTGCAACAAAGCTATCCTGTAGCAAGTTCACAAAGAATATGATCAGGGCATCATCACCGTTATTCGCAACAACACCCGTTGTGAGACTCCGACCCGTTTTATTTTAAAATGATTAAGTGTTGATGGGAGTAAGAATTAAACTTTGACCTTGGTGATGTTTTGAGCTTGGATTCGTACGGAAGATATGTTAGAGGAAGAATATGAGGTTCTAATGCGTGTCCGAACAAAAATATGTGAAAAGTGTGTGAAGGAAAGTGACTTACCTTTACTAGTTTTGGCATAACGTTTTGTACAAAATGAATCCTAGCATGAGGTTTGCACCATTGGAAAGTAGACTTCTGCGGTTTCAATTTGAGCACAAGAACGACCCTAATTGGAGTTCGAATGAAGGAGATATTCTTGTTCAAAGTCGGGCCAACAGTGTAGTCGTGGAGACCAATCGAGTGGTCCTGAGACCGATCAATCGGTCTATGTCGGGAAGAGGCTATAAGTTACGGATTTTGGATAGGTTTTGTCATTCTCCCTTCTCTCCTCTCTCTCTAAAAGCTGAGGGGTGATCTAGGGTTTTGATTTGGAGCTCCTTGGAGCCTTCCATGTTTGTTGGGGTTCGAGATCTTGCTGTTTTCTTGAGCAAGCCACCAATGGAGAGTGTGGATATTCGTTGGAAGCTTCTCCGTAGCCGTGCATTTTGGGCTTTGGTGGATAGGAGATCGCTAGGGGTTTGATTCACATCTAAGAGGTAGGATTTGGACTAATTTAAAATGTTTTGTTGAGATATGTGTTGAATTATATTTTTGTTAAACCCTTAAAACCCTAAAATGTGGGAGATTTAACAAAACCCTAGCTAAATTCATGGTTTCATTAGTTTGGGTTCATGATAACTGGTTGAAATAATGAAATCGGAACACCCAAGTAGGTGTTAGAGCCTTGTAACTTGATAATTCATGGGTTGATCGTTGAATTTGTAACATAACGTGAAGATGTGGGAATTTTTGCATACAAAACCCTAGTTATGAGGTTGAATTAAATTGATTTGAGGAAAATTGATACAAAATAATGGGTTTGAACCTTTTTATATTGTATTTGATATATTGATCAATGAACCATAGGATATGGGGCTAAATCATGAGTTAAATGAGACGAATCAACCTTGAAATCCTAACTTTTAGTTGAGAAAAGAAGATTTTTTACAAACTCTTATGCCCCGAGGGAGTTTTCGAAATAACTTTTCCTCTTTTTAAAAGTTATTTCTTAACCTAAAATGTGTTGAAAGGTATGAAAAAATCTTCTAAATGTTGAAAATTAGGTTTTTGGTTTGAAAAAAAACCTGGAGCAGGACGGATCGATAAACCGATTAATTGGTTTATTGAGTGGTCTTTTGATACTCTTGGTTCTCTTGTGCAGGCAAGAGACCGATCGATCGGTCTTTTCACCGATTGATCGTTCTGGGCTATTTTTAAAATTTTTGATGTTTTGTTTAAAGGCTTGGCTTTTGGAGACCGTGATCCTAGTTTTCGGGACTTACTCTTTTACATTAATTAAACTCTCAATTGGGCACATTTTGAAAGGTTTTGAACTTATTGTTTATTTTTCTTTGAATTGTGTTGATTAAAAATATGCTTTGGCAGATTCAGTTTTGTAAAAAAAAGGGTTATTTGAGGGTTGTGGTTTAGCATGGTTATCACTTAAAAGTTCAAGCTTTTGGAAGGAAAAATGGGTTTCAATCTTATCTAAATATGCATATGATGGGTGCACTTCTTTTTCTTTAAATGATATGAAGTTGATAAATGAAATCTAAATTATGAGAAGTTATATAATAAAGTTATGAAGCACGTAACGTGAAAGGAAACTTGAGTACTTAAACGGAATATGATTTGAAATCGAAACGAAAACCTTGAAATGGGAATATGAGAAAATGATTGGGAGAGGAACCGGATGTGGGGTTGGACTCTCGAATTTTTGAAAATGATAGTATTTATGAATAATGAACCGTATGGATTGATGTGGATTAAGTTGGGCCTGAGGCTCCACGGTGAAAGACTGAAAACTTGCGGAAGATGTGGATCACATGCCCACAAGTTAGCTCCCAAAATGTGATATTGTGCCGTGGTGATTTATTGAGCTATCTATTATCCAATGGCTTCGTGTAGTCCATTGGAAATTAATAGAGAGGGATTTCTATAAGCTGCATCCGATACCGGTTCATTAAAGTGTGATTGTGTCATGATGAATTATAGAGCGACCCATTTCACAATGGCCTTGTGTAGCTTATTGGGGGCGAATGGGACGATATTTCTATAAGCTGCATCCGACACCGGTTCATTAAATATGATACGATTTTTGTGATAAATTAGGTAATGAAATGTGATACGATTTATGTGAGAAAGCTAGTAAAGGGATAATAATATGGATAATGTAAAAGAATAAATGGGAATAAATTGGTGTGCGTGGGTGTGTGCGTATGAACGAATAATGAACTGGTGAAATTTGTATTTTTTTTCTACGATTGTACCGATCACACCTCACAAATCATGCATTACATTTGAGTTAGTTTTTATCCTACGAGTTTTATCTCATGTACGTATGCTAAACTATTTCAGGTTTCGAAGATCAAGAGTGATTCCATGGAAAAAGATGCATGTTGGGGAAAGATTTGTTTCGTCGTATTTGAGTTATGTTTGTACATGAAGTAGATTGGATGAATGCAATTGATATAAAGGTTTAAGGCTGTACATATGTTGTTATCTATCCATGAATGGTTTGTAAATAAACTTTTGAAAGTTGTTTTATTGAGTTGAAATCTTTTAAATGCCTAAATGAAAGGAAAAACCTTTTTAGCGTATACATTATGTTTAGAAAGGTCATCAAAGCTATAGTTTCGATATGTCTGGTTCGGGATTGGGTCATTACAAATGATATCAAAGCTCTTGGTTCAAATACCTAGGAGCCGTGGGAAGTTAGGATGACCCTAATATGAGAATTGTTTGATGAGATTAGGCACCACAACACGGCATGAATTGTGTGCTTGCTTGGGTTTGCAGTTGAATTGTTTTGCGCATGTTATGTGTTTATATAAGCATAGAGGTTTAGTCTTAGGGTAATGTGGCGTGCCAATTGGCGTTCGATCAACTATTTTGGGGTTCGAAATAGAAAAGCTTTTGGCCGACGTTCTTTCTATGAGAAGTCTAAATTAGTTGCCTGGATGGTCACGTTACTCTGAGGCTATCCTTTGATATGTGAATATGTGTTGATGTAATGTGACTAGGTGCCGAGTAGGGTGTAGCTTGGCTTTAGAAGGTTAAGTTGAGTTGTCGTCCAGATGGTAGTGTAGGTTATGGAAGTGTGACCCATGGTCAGTGATTGTGGTAGGTGTAAGCTTGTGAGATGAGCATTGATTGTTCAGAGTGTGTTGTACCTATGTGAGTTGGGGTGACTCTAGTTAGTTGCCTGTTGTGTGTTGTGCTGCATGTAGCTTGATGAATGAGTATGGTAGGGTGTTTGAAACCTCTTAGAGGTTGTTTGTTGTGGTTGGATATGAGGTGTGATTTTAGGCGCGTTGAGGATTATGTACGTCATGACCCGTGCTGTCTTGCGCCGTGCTATGTCATGAGCCATGTGTCCCGAAATTGGCTATGGACGGGAGCATAGTGAATGAGAGCATAGTGAATGGAGCGTAATAATCTTCGGCCTAAGGTGTGTTAAAATGTTTGCCTTAACCAGTGTGTGGGAATGCCCCTTACCCTATGGGGTGGTGTTGTTAGTGGCCATAGTGGTGCCAGATAGTTTCAAGAGTTTGTTGATGACCCTTGAGTTTCTTTTAAAGCATATTGAAAAGTCACATCCTTTGATAGGAATTAGGAGTTGTACGATGATAAATATGTGGGTAGGAGATGTTGTCGATTGATTGATTCTCGAGTGATATACACGTATGTTCGGTGAGAGGCATATCGGTGGTAGTTGTGATGTGGTGAATGATGATCTGAGATTGTTTGGGAAAGTTTTACAGAGTAGAGTTTCTGTGGCTTGGGTTGTCGTTTTCAAGATGAAGAGACTATGTGAAATACATGGTGTATGGTAAGAATGTGAATGTGAGTGTGTGAGGCTTATGGGGTATGTGATAGTTATTGTTGATATAGTTAACTCGATCGTGTTAGGATGGCGTGTCGATGGGTAGAGATCTCTTAAAGGGATGATGGCGGTGGTCTGCATCTGGTTTAAGGCCTAGATGTGATGGTGTTGTTTTACCCTTAGGGGCGAGTGATAGGGTGGTGCTGTTGGTCTAGAGTGGGTAAGCGAGGTTCGTTTTGTTGGTGTTGTGTGTAGTTACTTTCATGTTCGAATATCTATGTGCCGGTGGTACTCGTATAGTGACATAAGAGACAGGCGTTCCCGGTTAAGCATTTTGTGTTTTTTGATGGGTGTATCAGATCTGCGAGCTCGAGGTAGTGGCGTGGACGTGCCTACCCGTTTGGCTATTATCTACTTGTTGGGAAATCGAGTTAGTGTGATGCGACCCTATGAGGAGATGTTCTTACGTGACGTGGTATGTGTGGCGTTGTGCATGGTTGGATAAATGGTGAGGATCTTGTGAATGGGTGGAATGTGTCGTTGGGATGTGAAAGAGTGAGCAATAGCTGAAATATTTGAGTGAAGATAAGGGTTTGAGGATCTGGTATGATGAGGAATATACTTATTGTAAATAGTGGTTGATAACGTTTGTATTAAGATGTTCGATACCTTCATAAGGAATAATGGCTAACCTTTTCATAACCTGAGCGTTTAGGTGATGTTTTTGAAAATGTAATCCGATTTGTACGAAATGTCGATAGCTTTAACTCTCGTTGAGAAAGATCCCATGGGAATTCAATGATTGAGTTGTTTATGTGGTGAAATTCTCGAGTATCAGTTCTGTGGGATTCCTACGAGAGTGTAGGTCCGTGGTTTGGTTGTTATCCTCGTGACTAGGAGATCGTGTTTGGGGACTATGTTGGGTGCATGAGGTTTGAAAGGACCATAGAAGGGTTTGATCGTGTGGTTGGCCTACTGCTGAGCCGGTGTATCCTGAGTATGATATGTCTGGAGGTTGTTGTCGTTTAACCTTAGGTTCAGAGGTAGGTATGTTGTTTGGCCATGGGAACTAAGTGTAAAGTAATAAGGTTCAGTAGTGTACTGTGTGGTTTGGGTGGCCTGGAGTGATAGGCGAGAAACCATTATGTGTGCTCGGGGAGCAAAAGTGCGGGAGGCGTTAGTATGATCGTGGGAGTTATTAGTAACTTTGGATGGAAGGTCTTAAGATGGGATTTTTTTTGTTTGATGCAGTGCGCTTTCTATGTGAGTTGTTTGGACAGTGGGCTCGAGGCTGTGACATGGCTATGATTTGCCTAGTGGAGTTAGGTTAGTGAAGCGTAATCTTGTGAAGTGAGGTCTTGGCGCAATGGGATCGTTGGTTGATACTTAGTCCGGTTGTTTCAGGGAGATGGGAGTCTCTGTGGATTAGTATTCGTGCAGTGATCCGTGAGTTGTGCCTAAAGAATGGGTACTACCGAAATCGGGTGATCGGAGGACTAAGTTTTTCGTAGGATTTTTTAGATGAAGTTTGTTTGCTCTACTGTGTAAATGTAAGTGTGTGGGGTTGTGTTCCCTGTGAGATTGGGTTGGTAGACTTGGAATGTTTGTCCTTACTGATAACAGGGTTAGTATTGAGGTGTAGAGTCTTTTTCTTCAGTGATTAACAGAGGATTGTTAATCATTGTGTGTAGCTTGTTCTCGGTTGTGTAGGGTATGATTGTACCTCTTGCTCTCAGTTGGATGGGAATTTAGTTGGAACCTTGCGGCTAGAGTATTTATGTGGTGAGTTTCTGATAAACTTTTGTGGGTTTGGGTTTGGGTTTGTCTTCTGTTTGGGGCTTTGAACTACTCAGAATTTTTAAGGTCGATGAGTGGTTGTCGACTGTGGTAAAGTATGAGTCAAGAAAGATTCAATGTTTGAGAAGTCTTAGTTGGTATGGCATGTCGAGACTGACGTGATGGTTTGGTTTGGAATGGAAAGGCCGTGATGAGTCCTATATAAGAAGAAGTTACTAAGTGAGGCAAGTTTTGGTTTGTTACTTGATGAATAAGCTTTGAGCTTGAGTGCTTCGCTATTGTGGGTTCAAGGGATCAAGGGATGTGTTATGAGTTTGGGGTTGACGTCGGGTGGCGATGATCAGGTTCGTTGGAGGTTATTTTGTAGATATGAGATCAGTGATTTGACGATGAGATGTTGAGCTGTGTAGTGATGTGCTGTTGCACGAGAGATATGATTGGGTTTGAGTAGGTTAGTGGATACATGTGAAACGTTCTTTCTACGTGATGTATCTGGTTTAAGGGAATCGTTGGGGTCATGTGACTGCGTTTGATTTTGTAGTTGTGATGCTGGATTGGTTTTCGGTCATGTGGATTCTTATCTCGGACATTGGTGTGGTACCAAGTGTTTCTCTATGGTGAGAATAGTGGTTCATGGTAGAGGATGGAATAGAGGATTAAGGTTTAGATAAAGTGTGTTCTTGTATACGCCAGGTGAATTAAGTGAGCTTTTCTCTAGAAGTGGGTGATTGTATTGTTGCTCATGGATGAGCATTTAGTTAGTTCCAGTGACGGTGTTGTTAGCATAAGCAGGATAACGATGTAATATCAAAGTGGGTAGTCATCAATTATCGTCAAAACTTGAGTAAGGTTTATGTGTGGAACCTATGACTTCACATGATCCGAATTGCTAGATCTACCTCAGAGATTGTTGATGATAAATGGGGTGATGTTAGCATGAGATTCAGTGTTGAATTTCGGGAACAAAATTCCTGTAAGGGGGAGAGTTATGAGACGCCGGCCCATTTTATTTTAAAATTATTAAATGCTGATGGGAGTAAGAATTAAAACTTGAGTTTGGTGATGCTTTGAGTTCAGATACGCACGAAAGATATGATAGAGGAAGAATAAAAGGTTCAAATGGGTGTCCGAACAAAAATATGTGAACAGTGTGTGAAGAAAAGTGACATACCTTTACTAATTTGGTCATAACTTTTTGTACAAAATGAATCCTGGCATGAGGTTTGTACCACTGGAAAGAAGACTTCTGGGGCTTTAATTTACGCACAAGAACGACCCTATTTAGAGTTCAGATGAAGGAGATATTCTTGTTCAAAGTCGGGCTAACAGTGTAGTCGCGAAGACCAATCAAGCGGTCCTGAGACAGATCGATCAGTCTATGTCGGGCAGAGGCTATGTCACGCCCCAAACACTGGATCACGCGAAAAGTTACAAACCAACCACCAAAACCGCCCAAACAAAAGAGATTTAAAAATAGAAGGCCAAACAAGGCCAAATTCTTTGTAAAAACGTACTATCGAGAATTTATTTGAGTTAAAAGAGTAGTCAAAAGACTACAGTTACAGTCCCGCAAGCTAAGCCTTTAAAAACAAAATATGTGTTTTGAATAAGAAAATCTTTTTATTTTAAAAGAAGCTTAGGCCGTTCCAAAAATCTTCCGCGAAGCACAAAAGTTTAAATGAAGCATAAATAATTTGAAAATCTCATTTGTAAACCGTTGAACCTTTCAACGAAAAATGAAGTAAGAAACTACGGAAAACAACAACCAACCCAAGGTTCTCTCGAAAGCAGTAAAACATGTATACATCCATAAGAATTTCATATGATTTACAACATGTTATCTCAAAACATGAAACATATATAGAAAGGTATAAACTACCTAACAAAACAAGACAACAGGGTCATGTCATCAGCCACCTCCGAGCACCACCGGGTCAACCTACAGGACTACGTTTACCTAAAAAAGATTTTACAGCAAAATCTCACACCGTGAGCCGAAACCCAATAGAAACAGACTATAAAGCTATAAAGTTGGATATGTAATCACAAGCATATAGGCTCAACCATAGGAGCCAAAAAGGTTTTTCCAACCCAAAATCATAAGTTTTTCATCAGGTTAACATGAGCCTCAAAACGGTTTTACTTCATAAAATACCACATTTCCATCTTTAAAACCATGCATATCAACAATGTAGATAGCGTTTTCACAGTTAAAAAAAAGTAGTAACCAATACGTTATTTTCCACCCGGATCACACACCGAGGAAAGAGAAAAGATATTTTTCACTCGGAACACACACAGCCGAGGAAAATAATGTAATCAGTAATAAAAATGTATGCTCCACTCGGGCCACACCACCGAGGAGAAAAGATAAAATGATTCCAGTGTACCGACTCCATCACAAAAGGACAGATGTAGCAACTACAAACTATTGCCCTTTTACCCAATCCCTACACATCGTACGACCGGTTAGGTAAATGCAAGTCCTATAGGAAGTCACCACAACGTAAAAACTTAATTTACGGGCCCAAAACTCGAGGGTACAAAGCACCTAACCGCTTAATTTACGGGGACTAGCCCGATGGTACAAAGCACCTACTCTGCGCACGTTTTTGGACTTCTACTGAGGGAAGCTCGTGCCAAATACCCGCTATCCCGGTACATCTAGAGAATCATTTCAAAACCAACCCGTAGCTCAACAACTACGAAAAATATTTTCACAAAATACAAGAAACATATATATGTAGATCCATCCATCAACATGGAGATCGACAAAAATATTTTCAAAATGTTTTTCCCCATTTTCATCAAAGCATTTTCAAAATCGAGACTTAACGCCGTGGGTTAGCTCCAAACCTCAAAAACAAGATTTGTCGAGATTTTTCATAAAATCACCGTTTTTTCACCGTTTTCAAGAACACTCTTTGAAAACCCAACATCTACATGTCATATGATGTAATAAAACAGAAAAAGCATAAAACATGCTTTTTACCCAAAAAATCAAGGTTTAAACATAAATATGACATTTCATGTATTTTCTACCCGGTGAAAACACATATAATTACATATAACGCCCTTATACAGTAGTAGGGTTTAGAATCCTACCACGTTAAAGCTCGACGTCTCAAAAACTGAACCTCGACGAAGTGAAATTTTATCCGAATGTATGCGAAGCTCCCGGCACCAACATCAAGGATTCGCTGTCAGTTTGCTGAAAACTAATCCCTGGACCCATTAAAATCTAGAGAGAAGGCAGAGGTTTCTGGAGAGAGAAACCAGATCTGAAACAAATATCTCAAAAATATCTCCAAGGCTTGATATTTATAGAAAAATGCCAAAACACACAGGTCAGTCGACTGGACCCCCAATTCAGTCGACTGAAAAACCTTTTGGAAATCCAAAACATTCCATCGCCTCAAGTCCAGTAGACTGGACCCTCTTGGTCAGTCGACTGAACCACCTTCCAGGACGTTCAGTCGATTGGATGTAGCCCCTCAGTCGACTGAATCCCTACTGGTTCCAAAACTGTTTCTAGAATTCAATTTGAGTCCAAATATCACTACTCAAGCAATCCTCTTTCGAACTCGAACAAGTGTAAAACTCATATTTCTATCCAAGGGAGGAGGCTCTCTCAAACTCCATGTTCTCAGCTGGCCCGCCCTAAAGGGGAGTTGGCTTGCCCGGTAGGAATAGCCATTTATTCTATTGAGAGATAGCCTTAGGCTTTCTTTCTCCTGTAGCCTATTGAAAATCGGCTTTTTGCTATAAAATTATTGAAATTTATTCAAATAGCCTTTGCATAGTTTACGAATTCTGCTTAGTTACAGGTGGAGGTTGCCGTGGTAGAGGCCGTGGGAGAGGAGCTCAAAATCCTAATGAGACCAGGAAATGTACATACTGTAATAAGATTGGCCATACGAGAGATACTTGTTGGGATCTTCACGGTCGACCGACGGGCAATGCTAGAAATGCTCATTCAGCGACTTCAGAGACCATTGCACCCAATACTGACTACTGACACAGATAGAGCTTCTGCCTCTGCTTCTAGCGGCATAGAAGACAAGATTGATCGTCTGATGAAAGGCATCGATGCATTGGAGGGCCTCTCCTCTAGAGCTCCCACTTCAGTTCCAGGTACTACCAGATCTGTTTTGAATGCCACTGTACTGCCTATATCTTTATCTTCTTGGATTATAGATACTGGTGCGACTGACCATATGACCAGTGAGTCTCGTATTTTGTCCTCGTTTTCATCCTTAGGCTCAGAGAAGGTTAGACTCGCAGATGGTTCACTCACCCCTATCTCAGGTCTTGGAACAGCTGTAGTCTCTCCTTCTCTATCCCTGTCCTCTTTGCTTATTGTTCCAAGCTTTCCTTCAAATCTGCTTTCTGTTAGTTCTCTCACCAAAAGCCTCGCAGTCTCACTTTCTATCTAATAATAGTCTTTTGAAGGACCTTCGGACCGGGAGGACGATTGGTGGGGTTCGTGAAGCTCATGGACTGTATCTTCTGACCACAAGTGGCGATCGGAATCAGGCGTACCAGTCCTCTCTCACATAAGAGGACATCTCTCTGGCACTTTAGATTAGGACATCCTCCTCTATCTGTTCGACGTTCTGTATTTCCCTATTCATCGAGTTTGAAATTCAAGCTTCTGATTTTCGTTGTGGTACTTGTGAACTTGCTAAACATTATCGAACTCAGTTTCCTTGTTGTTTGAGTAGAGGGTTGTGTGCTTTTGATGTTGTTCATTCTGGCGTGTGGGGACCCGCTCCCATTACTGAGTTTGGTGGTTATAAAGATTTTTTATCCTGAATAGATGACTATGAGCGTCTGACTTGGATTTCTCTCATGAAATCGAGAAGTGACCACTATTTTGAAAGATTTTCCATGCTAGACCCCTTTTACAAAACAAGTTCACTGCAGTATCAAAGCCTGACGTTTGACAATACAGGGTGCGGAGTAGTGCTCGACCTGCGGGAGAGGGTGGGAAGTAGATCAGAAAGATTAGTGTGATTACAGGAAAAAGGGATTGAACCTCAGTCTTTTTGTTCATATACGCCCCAGGGTGGCGGAAAGAAAAAAAGTCACTTGCCACACTAGATAAGTTTGACTCGATCCCTCCTAACTGGTATGCAAGTTCCCTTCCGTTTTTGGTCTGAAGCTATTCTTACTGCATGCTATTTGATTAACAGAATGCACTCTCGTGTATTGAATGAAAAATCACCATTTTATGTTTTACTTCCGGATTCCACTCTATTTCATCTTGTTCCTCGTGTGTTTGGCTGTGTTGCGTTTGAAAATGTGTTACATCCTACCTGTGAGAAGTTTGATAATAGGTCCATTCCATGTGCCTTTCTTGGTTACTTTCCTGGCAAGAAAGGGTACAAGTGTATGAATCCAAAAGATGGTCTTGTATATCTTTATAAGGATGTCACTTTTGTTGAGCATGTTCCTGATTTTTCAAACCATACACCATCACAAAGTAGCTTCCCGAAGGGGGAGAAGTGTAGTGATGAGGGAAGCAGATCACAAGTGGTTCTTCCCTCTGAAAATAGTTCATCCATCTATCCTAGTTCTGAGCTGAGAGAGAGTCACTCCTTGGACGGGGCGCCTCAATTTCAGCCTTGTGAGCTTAAGACATATCAGAGACAGAAGAAGAAGGGCACAGTCCATTGAGCCAACGATGACCCATCAAATGCTCTATAAGGACTCGGGTACGCCTATCACTGAAATACCTCCTCTTTCTCCTCTTGCTTCTTCTTCCTCGGGTCTTGATTTACCAATTGCTCTTAAGAAAGGAAAGAGATCATGTACTAACCATCCCATTAGC
>JAUMHN010378285.1:0-17062 GCA_032360265.1 Heliamphora ciliata
AATCCAAACCCTAAGAGGGAGAAATTGAAGGAATTCCAAGCTTTTGAGCAAATCCGAGGTAGGATCTAGATTCTCTCATATGTGTGTTGATCTGAGTTAATATTTTAATTAGATGAGTAGAATATAGTAGATTTCATGCATGATTTGAAGGATTAATAGAGTTATATGGGAGTTGAGTTGGGTCCTCATGAAGATTTGAGTTTTTGAGCAATAATAAACCATGATTTTTGAGAAATTATTGCATAAAAAGGGTTTGCGAAACTTGAATCCAATGTTTTTGGGATGAAAATTGAGGTTTGAGACATTTGATGAAGGTTTATGGGCAATGAAGTTGGAAACTCAAAACAAGGGAAATTTTGAGATTTTCTCGAGCACCAGCGCGCTCGAGCGGATCCCTGTCCGCTCGAGCGCTCAACTGGCAGAGAGTTGGGCGCTCAAACGCCCGACGTCCGCTTGAGCGGACTGGCTACACAGGGCCAACTTGTTTTGATCATATCTCCCTCATTCGGGCTCTGAATGGAGTCATTTTTGTACTCAAATCGAAGCCCCAACAGCCCTCTTGCCAACAAGACTACTCTCACAAGAAAATGCTTTTTGTAGAAAATGTTATGGTTAAAATAGTGAGAGTATGTCAAATTTTCTTAACTATTTTTCACCCAATTTTGGCCAAATGCTTTGAAAAAGTATATTTTCATCAATGTTGAACCTTTCCATCAAATTTCCTATCCCTTGGGCTATGAATATACCTACTTACTACACCTGGGTTGGGATGTAAGTATCGTACCGTATGATTGTGTTTGCGATAAATATGAATTTTCGACATGTAACTAAGATTTTAAGAACAAGTATGGATATAGGCAATTGTGGGCTATGTCGTGACATGGTTAACATTAAGATTTTGAGCTTTAGAAAGAAAACATGGATTTTAACTTGTATATACATGTATATGCATATGATGGGTGCATTCTATTTTCTTCACACTTCATGATTTCAAAGGAATTCAATTTTGTGTTAATTGGTGTATTATGAGATTAATGAAAGAAATATGATTTATGAAAAGCTGTGTCTTGGAACTTATGATGCATTTGATTTGAAAAGAGAGATTGAATACTAAAATCGAATGTGACTAGACAATGAAATTGGAAAGTTAAAATGAGAATTGAAATGATAATGTGTAAAAATGATTGGGAGGGGAACCAGTTATGGGTTGGACTCTCGGATTTTTTTGTGAAAAAATGAACAAATAATGAACCGTATGGATTGATGTGAATTAAGTTAGCTTGGTGTGTCCGCGGTGAAAGACTGAAAACTTGCGCAAGATAGGGACCACATTTCCATGGGTTAGCCCTCGAAATGTGGTGTTATATTGTAGTGAATTATAGAGCTATCTATTACTGGCTTCGCGTAACATATTAGGAATTAATAAGGAGGAATTTCTATAAACTGCACCCGATACCGGTTCATTAATTGTCATACAATTTTGTGACAAACCAGGTAACGAAAATGTGACACTATTTTTGTGAAAAATCGGATAATAGAATGACGATATGGATAATATGAAAGGATAAATGGAAACAAATCGGTGTGCGTGGGTGTGTGCATGTGAAAAATAATAAATTGGTGAAATTTTGTATTTTTCTTCGGTTGCACCCATCACACCACACAAATCATGCATCACCTTTGAGTTAATCTATATCCCACGAGTTTCGGCTCATGTATGTTTACCAAACCATTTCAGGTTCTAAAGACCAGGGACGATACCAGGGCAAGGGATGATTTGGGAAAGACTAGAAGGAAGATTTTGTGTTTGTTTATATTTTTGCGTTATAATTGTATACAAACCAGAATGGAGGATTATAATTAAAGATATTATGATTGTAAATGAACTTTTGAGATTTCAAGCTTTTGTTGTAAATTTGATATGTGAGAGAATATAGTTGTTTAAAGAAAATTTTTATATAATCGAGACTCAAATTCTTTGGTGACTAAAAGTCGTAGATGATGATCCTTAGGAGGAACGGTTTGGGGTTGGTTCACGGGTCCCCGGGGTTCGGGACGTGACATAGAATATTTTTGTGGTTGCTCTCCCTCTCTCACTCTCTCTCTCTCAGCCAAATGTGTATGAAGAGAATGGAGGGTTATGCCTTGTTTTTATAGAAAAAAAATTATAACGGAAGATAATAATTGCAATGAAGCTTTAAATTGAATTTTCTTCAATTTTATTAGTTGCATGGGAGGTGGGAGTGGCTTGAAAGACATATTTTTAGATTTGGGGCAAGTAAATCTTTGTCGGGCCTATTTGGGAGACTAAAAAGCTCTTTTTTTTCATTTAATTTGAGTTTTAAATTAAGTTTTGGTACCATTTTGTGGAAGAATATGCATAAAATATTAATTTTATATACCTTTTTGGTGTCTAAACCTACTAAAACCTACTATATTAATGTATTTATAATTAATTTAGTCTTTCTATGATTTATTATAATTTTGATAGCAATTAATTAAATAAGTGTAGACTTTTAAGCTAAATTAAGCTAGTTTGACAAAAATTGACTTTTTGACTTATTTATTATGTAGAGACTTTAAATAATTATTTGTTTGCTTTTGTTGACCTACAATATTATATTATTATATATATATACTACTTGTATAAAAAGTATTTGGTCAAAATATTGCTTAATTTATGCATCTTTTTCTCATTTTTAAGCTTAAAAAGGCAAAAAGTAGCTTTTTGGGCACATTCTCCTAGGTGGCCGGCCATGCAAAGGAAATTTGATCATTTTTGTTGTTATTTTATATTTTATTAATTAATTGTATATAAATATCTAATTTTGGGTATCCATGTGTTAAATTTTGGATTTTTAGAACTTTTTCCTATACTATGGGCAAAATGATCAGTTTACCTTAATTATGAGAATCTTTTATTTTTAATTTAATATTTCATGCTATTTACTTAATTTAAGCTATTCCAAGACTTTTCTGAATGTTAGGGCTTTGCCTCTGAGTATTTAGTCTCTTTTAGGATTTACTGGTCAAATTTAGGGTTTCGGGTCACTTAGGGTTTTCTCTGTTCATGTAGCGACCTAGGTTCTCATTATCTATCCATCGCTAATACTAGAGCTTGAGCCGAGTTGTTACAATCTAGATGGTTACAACTAGTGTCCGGACCGGGGTGTTACAATCTACCCCCCTTAAATAAATTTCGTCCTCGAAATTTCATGCGAAAGGTTGTGGATGGTTATTTGCACTTCTTCTCTTCGAGGTTGTTGTCCTTGTTTACTTGAGTCGCTCTTTATTGAGGATATGGGTAAGGTTGGGCTTTTTTTTTATCACTTTGAGCTATCGTTGTTTTGTCTTACTAACATCTTAGACCGATAACTACACGATTCTCAAAGGTCACGTCGCCTATCTGTGGCGTGGGAGTTGTCTGACTAAAGCTAACCTAAAAGCATTTGTCCCCTGAGTGTATCTTTTCTCAGGACAACGCAACAAG
The DNA here is from genome assembly GCA_032360265.1 of Heliamphora ciliata. NCBI lineage: Eukaryota > Viridiplantae > Streptophyta > Magnoliopsida > Ericales > Sarraceniaceae > Heliamphora > Heliamphora ciliata. Next base: position 3,491 of record JAUMHN010378285.1, read on the forward strand.
TCTAACTAACGTATGTCTTAGAGTTTGTGAATTCAGGTGTATCTCTAATCAATAACGAATACTCCCTTTTTTCTTGTGAAGGCAAGCCTCTGATCTATTGGTTCTCTTATTGGTCGAGTTGCATCATCTTTCCTAAACTGCCCGTTCCCTTTCGACGAATGTTGTAGTTTCTCCCCCTTGGTAGCGGGCATTCAAACTTTCTATGTCCAAACTTATTGCAATTGAAACAAATCGTTGAGTTTGTCACCTATGAATGGCGAACACTCCACTCGTCGCTTTTTGGTTGGTCAAGTTGCACCACCTTCTTCAACCTAATTGTTTCTTATTGCAACAAATTTGTTTTATTCTTCTAGCTCTGCCCTTGTTGGCGGCCGTTGTAGTTTAATCCTTTTTGCAGTGGGCATTCATACTTTGTATGTCTGGGCCTCCGACATTGATAACAGATTTTTAATTTTGGTGCCCTTTTTTCGAGTTGTTCCCTTTGCTCACCTTGACAGTAAGGCTCCGAGCGTGTTATCTTCTTGTTATTTCGTAGTGGTTCTCCTTGATTGCCTCCTCCAATTCTTATCGGGCAGTGTATCATCTTATGTTCTGGCTGGTTACACCTATAACAAGTTCTTACTGCTGGTTGTTGTGGCTTTGTGGCCTTGATCCAAATCTCTGTTGTTCGAGAAAAATTCTTCTTCTCAGGTGCTGGGATATTTTGAACCCTTAGGTCCAATAAGTACCATGATCCTTCTTGGGGTGCCTTCCCTCACGATCGATCCAAATTGGTTGTTAAATCTTGCATGATTCGTGTTAGACTCGGGATGTCTACTTCCTCCTTAGTTCCATTTACTCCCACTGAGTTCTGGTGGTTCTGTCTTTGTTTCGCCATCTTTAGGAAAGAGAAAAGGAAAAAGGGGTCACGAAACTGTTCGCCTATGCTGGTTCTACTTATAAGGTGAAAGTATGACACTCAATCTACTTGTTAATATGAAAGGTCTTATTTAATGAGATTCTATCGTTCTTTACCATAGATTGTTAATGCAGGGCTACTATTCTAGGTTTCATATGAATTTTGGTTAATATATTCTAGATCTCACCTTATTGACTAGTAGAGATCTATCCTAACCAATTAATTCCTTCCTATTTCTATTTCATATATTGATATTCTCGGGGTGTTGTTCTTTCACAAAACCTCATATGGTTGCAAAAGCTAGTTCAGGAGCTTGTTATTGTAAGTGGCTTTGGCCGAAAATAAGAATTTCCTTCAATTTATGTTATGCCTACTTTTAACATACTTTTGATGGTTCAGAACCGGGTGTTTTGATTGCCCAGGCGAGATGTGGGCCTTGGTTAGGTATGGTAAAGAACTTATGTTGGTATAAAATCTCACGGATATACTTTTTACTTGTAGCTACCGGTGTGTCGTGAGGCCTATAGATAGAAAGCGGGGCCTTATTAAGGTTTGGATGTTATCATGTTCTTAACAAATCCTGGCAATGAAGTCCGTAATCAATACTTTCCAACTTTTCCAAGTGTTGTACCATTTCTCTTAGCTTCTGTCATTTGTCCTTCACGTGCTGGTATGTAGGATTTGGATGTCTCTTCCATTGACTAGAGTGTTTCACTCCGGTTGTTGGTCACTCTAGGACAATTGAATTGTGATAAAAGGTATGTCTGAAGCAAATATTGAGTCACGTGATCCTTTGTGATTTGATGGTTAATTCTCTCTCAGGATCCTAATGCTCATATCATTGTCAAAAATTCTCCATTAAAAGTGGGGCTGGTAGGATTCGGATATTGATGCAGATTAATGCAATGCAGATGCCCAACCCAAGGTATATATATAAGAACAATTGTGCGAGTGCGTGATGCAGATGAATGCAATGCAGATGCCCAACCCAAGGTATTTCCAGAACAGTATCATGAATTCCACGCCAGGAATTACATAATAGACTTGATTGTATATTGATCACTTAACCTATCCTGGCCTCGTTGCAAAAGGTAAACGCTCACCTTAGCTACATGCATCAGTCGTTTTACTCAATGGCAACGGCGTGGGGGCGGGTCACCCAGTTTTTATCAGCCACCCTTATACGGGCCAACCGTCCCTCATTAAGTACTAGGACGCTCGTTAAGCTTCAACCCAAAGTCTAATAAAAGCTAGCGACAAACCCATGGTGCCTAAATCCCCTTTTATAATAAAAACCTCCAATTCAATTTCAAGTATGGCAACCAAGGACGTCCTAGATCCACAACCACTGAATAAATGATTTCCATGTTCACTCTGTTAGGGTTGATATACTGACAATCATATTTTTAGTATTTAATTTTATTTTAATAAAATTAATTTTTTATTTTATGATAATCTTTATGAGAAATGTACGTATATCATTTCTTTGTTATATATGGATGTCCAATATTTTGTATATTATTTAATATGGTGTGTACAGTACGACTTGCACACAAAAAATCAAATTTTAGGTTCTTGCAGAATATAAGTTTTATGTTCACAGTTTAGATGGAAATAGACTTACCATCGGTACAACTGTGATACAGAGTTTTAGTAAGTCTGTCTCCCCCAATGCTGAGCTCCTGAGGGAACCGTGTCAAAGCTCGCATAAAGCTGTATGGAGTGGCGAAAGCTGCTCCTCCCTAATCGAATGAAGTAACTCGGTCGAGATGAGCTAAGGCGCCGAGGTAGTGCAAATGGACGGTATTCTCCTTGTTCGAGAACAAGGAGGTACCGAACATATACATAAGAAAACCCCGGGCGACCCACTCGAAGTGGCGGGGCTCGGTGCACTGAAAATGTCTGAACCGCTCGAAGAACCAGGCATACCGAACTCTGTCACGATCCATCTGAGCGGGAACAGCTCCGAGAAAATATGTCAGCGCATCAATGGAACTAGCAATAGTCGGATCAAATGGAATAGGCACTCCTCCAACTTGGATGCTAGTGATGAGTGCGAAGTCCAGAGGTGTCAGAGTAGCCTCGAAGGTGGTGAAATGAAAGGTATTGGTAGTATCCCACCATCGCTCTGCCAGAGCTTCAACCATACCCGATCATTGCTTGTCCTACCCAACAAGGGTATGAAGCGAGTAAAGCCGGAGGCATCAATGTAAGCTTGGCCCTAGCAGGGAGGGTATCATACCACTCCAATACCTCTCAGGAGGCAAAACCTCTGAAACCTCGGACATAGTGACCAACCTAAAAAAAAATATATATATATATATATATAAAGGATAGATTGAGCAAGCAAAGTGCAGAGAAATATCTGAAAGCAAAATCCTAGGTTCGTTGGTAAGTGATGACCCTTCGGTTTATCCAAGCCCTAGTAAACTAGGCAAATCTCTCCTACCCTAGGTTCGTGTGTAAGTGACGATCCTTTGATTTTCGCACGTTCTAATAAAAGACTAGGAATCCTAAGCCTTGGTACACCAAGCAAATCTCCTTAAAAAAAAACAAGAACAAAAAAAAAATTCCCTCAAATATTCGTGTTTCGCCCCTTTTGCCCTGATTTTCTAAAATTTTCTAGGATCATTCTAAAAAAAAATTCCTTAATTATCAAAAGTTTTCTAAAAATTTTTTAGAATTTTTCAAAATTTTTCTTAATTATCTAACATTTTCTAAAAATTTCTAAGATTTTCTAAAAACTTTCTAGAATTTTTCAAAGTTTTCCTTAATTATCTAAGATTTTCTAAAAATTTCTAAGATTTTCTAAACACTTTCTAGAATTTTTCTTAATTTTTTAGGATTTTCTAAAAATTTCTAAAATTTTTCAAAAAAAATTTCTTAATTTTTTAGGATTTTCTAAAAATTTCTAAAATTTTTCAAAAAATTTTTCTTAATTTCCTAAAAATATCTAAGATTTTATTTTTTCTAGAATTTTTATAAAACTTTTTTTTTAAGATTTGCTAAATGTTTTCTAGAATTTTTCTAGGATTGTTGAAGATTTTTCTTAATTTTTCAGAATTTTCTAGAAGTTTCTAGGAATTTCTAAACATTTCTAAAATTTTTGTCAATTTTCTAAAAATTTTCCTTAAAAGTCTAGAATTTTGATTAATTGTCTAAAAAAAACGTTTCAGATCATTTTTCCTCAATTTTCTAGGACTTTTGAAAATTTCCTTGACTTTCTCTCTAGAATGCCCCTTAAATTTGTAGAGTATGTGAAATTTTGCCCTAACTTTCTAGAAATTTTTAACAAAATTGCCTCCAATTTTCGAAGATTTTTGACAAAAATTATTTTTCTAGTTTTCATGACGAAAAAAAAAAACAAAAATCCCTCCCTAGTTTTATGCTTTTCCTTAAAATAAAAATAAAAAAATTCAAACCTTTTATTATGTGTTAATTGCCCTTTGTTTGTTCAAAATCCTAGGTGTTCCTACTGTTTTAATCTCTATTGCATAGGTACCTAAGCTAAGTTCAAATCCCAATCATCATCCACATCATCAAAATCATTCGTCAAACACATCAAAATAAATCATCATCATCATAATCAAAACACATCATCATCACATAAGGAGATCCTAGGCATGCGTCTATGTTTGATATATCATTTGTTTGGTATTTGAAACCGTAAGGATAGGGTACATACCAAAGGTCGCTGGTGAGAAATATGATGGTCGGGCTCCCGCAGAAGGATGTCGGCTGCAACAGCATCGGTTGGAGGCTCGTAGCCTCTCAACCCACGTGGAACCACGCGATGAGGTAGCGGGGCATATGTATGTGGTTCAAAGGGTGCCGGATGACCCTCTCCAGCATCGAAATCTAAGAAATCGGCCACAGCAGCCTCAGCAGTAGCATCTGCAGCCACCTGCGCCTCGGCAGCTGCTCGCGCCGACTCTTCAGCCTGACGAGAAGCGCGCTCCGCCTCGAGTACCAGAGCGTCCATCGCAGCAGTGGGCTGTGTAGAAGTAACTCCGCTGGTAGGAAGGACACCCATAGAGGAGCTCCCAGTAGTAGAGGGGTCTTATCGTGCCCCTAAATCCTCATCTCCCTAGCCCTGGCCCGCCATGAAAAGGAATGGGATCACAAAAAGTAGGGTAAACATCGTGTGAGAAGCAGGAAGAAGCGAGAAAAGACTGAAGGTGAAGAAACAAGGGCTAAAAAGACAAGAGGAAGCGAGGAAGAACTTGAGAGAGTTTGAGAGCGCGAGGGAGCTAGAGAGAGAGTGAGGGGTGAACAAATGAACCAAATCCGCGCGCCTCAACGGCCTTATGCACATTTGTAGGTGGTGGTCGCCACCTTCGATTATGCAGACCGCTAGGTTGGTGAAAAGACACATGGCGACCGCCATGTTGAACGGGATTTTACCCGACGGTCGCCATGTCAGAGGGGTTTTGTCCTAGCGACCGCCATGTTCTCAACGGTCACGTCAGGTCAGTTTGTCCATCATGAGATTTTAGGGTTTTTAGGGGTCCATTTGGGGGTTTTTTATTTGTGTATATGTTTATTTTCTTTTATTTGGGTGTTTATTTATGTGTATTGATTTCGGGCGTGTTATTTTTGTTAACAAAATATATATATATAATAATTTCCCTTAAAAATAATTTTCCTTATTTTATATGCGTGTGCTTCACAAAAATAATTTTGGGTGTTTTCCAAAAATACTTCAAATTTTGTGCAAAAATAATTTTGTGTGATTTATGCAAATAATTTTTCTTTAACCCTCATCATTCGTAATTATTCCTTCCGATAAATTTAGTTAAAAGTTGTAACTTAGCTTTTAATTATTTTTACCTCGCGCCTCGTCCGAAATTTCTAGGTCTTAACTCGACCTATTAATTCGTGACTTTCTCCACGATGAATTTAATTTCTAAGTCGTAACATGGCTTTTAAATTATTTTTATCTCATGCTTCGTCCCGAATTTTTAGGTCTTACCTCGACCTATTAATTCGTGGCTTTCACCCCAATAAAATTAACCCTAAGTCGTAAATTAGCTATAATTATCCTTATCTCGTGTCATGTCCCGTTTTTAGGTCTTAACTCGACCTATTAGTTTGATGTTTTTCTCGTCGGTCCTCCTCATGACCCTAAACTAACTCTTCGGTCCTCTTCATGACCCTAAACTGACCTATCGGTCCTTCCACGACCAAAAACTGATTGATATTTTTCTCATTATACATGTTTACATTATACTATACCTGTCATCCATCATATTTCTTATTTTTGCAACTTTACATTTTGTCCCATGAACTACGTTTTGGTCTGATCCCTAGCAAAAAGGTACGTAGGCAGCTCGATAAAAATTCGAGTACTACCAACATCATATATATGTGTGCTTGTGACCTAAGATTGACGGCTCGATCAAATGGTCGTTGTCTCTGGATCTTTGATATAACCTGAATTACGCGTTGCTATGCAAATTATATCAAAGAGGGGCAACTGTAGACACCCCAATTTGACCCCGCCTAATCTTAGGCAAATTCGATGATGAAAACAAGTGGAATGATGCCTCAGTTCGATCATTGGGAAGTGATCCAAGCTCGGTATTTGAACCCAGAACCTTCAAACCAATGAAATTTTGTCGAACCATCGAAACTTGCTGCCCAAGTAAGGCGACCGCCATGTTCATTGTGGCGACTGCCAATAGAACCTCTTGGAAACTCCAGCCAGAAATGGCGACCGCCACATTTTATTATGGCGACTGCCAGCATGCATCATGGCAACCGCAATAGAATTTTGTGGAACCTTCCAAAAATATGGCGACCGCCAACTTGCATAGTGGCGACCGCCAACTCCAAATGGCCGGACGTGTCCCCAAAATGTGGTAACATCTCATTGGCTGGAGAACTCTATAAATACCGTACCTCTGGTACGTTTTCAAGAACTAAATTTTAGAGAATTTGAGTGTGAGGTTTTGAGAGTGAAGCTCTGCCGAGTCGCCGAGCAATTTCGAGCCCCGACGCCGAAGCCCTGCCGAGATATTAAGTCCCGAACCTCCTACAATGAAGCCTTGCTTGGATCGCCACCCAATGATTGACCCATTGAAGCCCACTCCCTACTTGAGGATTCCCCGGCAATCTAGGTACCACGTTTGAATCCCCGGTCTTTCTAAACTCTATTTTCTCTCTTTTGAAGTGACCGGGTTAAAATTCAATTTCAATTTGCATATTCTTTCCGTTTATATAGTTAATCTTGCTTATTTTAGTTGTTTTCTCTACTTCCTTAGTTGTTAATTTCTCTACATTTCACACTAAGCACATTATTTTTCTTTTTCTTATTTTTATCACTTTATCAATTTAGAGCTAAAATATTCTTGCAATTACAACTAATTAATATTGTTAATTGTTATAATAATACACTTACATTTATGTGAATGTAGTAATTAATACTACATTTCACATTAAATAGTTATTTTTAATTTCTTTTATCTTTCTAACATTGATTTAATTTTCTTTACTAACATTTATTTTCATTTCCTTTTTCTTTTTTTTTAGTAACATTAATTTGATGTCCTCTTCTTTTTGTAATGATTCTTTTTTTTTTAACATTTAAAGTTCCTTTTCTTTTATGCAATATTAGCTTTAATTTTCTTTCCTATTAGCTTAGCACTCTTTTAATAGCTCTCCCCTTTTAATAATAGTGTAATTTTTTTTTTTAGCATTTCATTTTCTTTCCTTTTATCATTTGCTCTAATTTTCTTATTATATCCCATTTAGTACTCCTTTCCTTTTAATGTTAATATTTGCCTTAAAATTCCATTTTCTTTCTCTTTCTTATAGCTTTATTAAACCCAAAACAAATTATAAAAAGTCTTTTAGTCTAATCCTCATTCTTTAGTTGTAATTTCTTCCCTTTTCATTTTCTTTTTCTTTGTTTCCTTCTATTTTGTTTCTTTAAAAATGTGGATAGTTAAACTTTCTTCTCTAACCCTTTTCATTTTTAGCATAATTCTTCTTTTTGTGAACTTTTTCTTTAACCCCTTAAACTTTATTTTGCCATAAAACCTTTATTTCAAATTTCTTCATTTGAACTTTCTTTAAGATTTTATACATTTTCCTTTGCTTAGTATTTCTTTTATTAAAAATTCATCATGTTAAATGCTAACATAGTTTATTTTGAAAATGTACATGTTTTAACTTCTTTACTTGAAAGCATGAATAGTTTAGTTTATCTTTTGTAACAAATTATGTTTAGATAATTTTAGCCTATTTTTACTCTTACATTCGAGCCATGCCAGTTTAGTTCATTTTGATAAAATCGCATGTGGGAGTATTTCATGTACCATTTAGTTTGAAATTGCATGTCATAGGAATAAGGATTTTTATTTTGGTATTTGCTTAATTTGGAGTGCTACGTACATATGTTATGTATTTTTCCTATTTGATTTTCAATGTTCCCTCTTTACCTCCACTTTCTTTATTTGCATGCATTTGAGAAATTCTTATAAAAGAACCAATGATGATTAGTAGAGGCCAACCTTACAGTTGGATAAACAGGGTGCCTAACATTTTTCCCGATTCGTACCTTAGCCCCCGAACCCGTTTTCTCTGGTTAACATTTTAAAAGATCAGTAGCTATTTTTGTTTTTCTTAGTTTTTCTGAAAAACTAAGTGGCGACTCCATTTTTAATAAAAATGGGGTTTTCAACGGTTGGTTTTTGAGGTGTTAAAATATTTTTTAAACATCTTTGAATTCTCACATTTTGACCATTTTCAAAAAACTCCAAAATCCCGACGCCACAGTGTTATATGTTATGTGTTGTGGTGAATTTTGTATTGTGAGATTAGTTAGAAGGTTAGAGTATTTTGCTTCTGAGCTTTGGCTCATGGCATTCATGCCACAGGTGATGAGGAGTTCTTAGAGGAAGTCATCCCAGAGGGAGAAGAAGAGTTTAAAGAACAAGGTGAGTTCCAAGAGCACGTGAATTCTGCTGATGCATTCTACGGAGTCAAGACCTCTGCTTTTGTTCTTATATTCAGTTCTCTCGTGCTTAGTGTAATTTTGAAATTTCTTGGAAAAACTGTAATAGTTAAGTACTTTGAATGGTTCAAAACTCTTTTATGATATAATAACTAACGTATGTAAATATGAATGAATGGCTAGAATATCCCTTTATTTATATTTATGTATGTCCCGACGTGCCCGGAGGACGGGGCGTCACACTCGTCGTAGTGGGATGGTTGTTCATCAACCTGATCGGTATATATTTTTGGGAGAGTCGTTTGACAAAATCCTAGTAAAACTAGATACCGAGTCCTGTAACTACAATGAAGCACTAAAAGACAAATATGCAGATCTTTGGTAAAGGGATATCAATTCAGAGATAGAATCTATGTATTCCAATCAGGTCTCAGAACTTGTAGAACCATCCAAAGGGGTAAAATCCATTGGATGCAAGTGGATCTACAAGAAGAAGAGAGGAGCAGACGGAAAGGTTAAAATCTTCAAAGCTAGGCTTGCTGCTAAAGAGTTCACTCAGAAAGAAGGGATCAACTATGAGGAAACCTTTGCGCCGGTAGCCATGCTTAAGTCTATCCAGATTCTTTTATCCATTACGGCTTATTTCGATTATGAAATTTAGCAAATGGATGTCAAGACAGCTTTTCATAACGGAAGTCTTAACGAGTGTACCTATGTAATACAACTAGATGGATTCATTGCAAAGGGCCAGGAATTGTGTACGCTTAGGAGATCCATTTATGGACTTAAGCTGGCATCGAGGTCTTGGAACACTCGGTTTGATTAAGCTATAAAGTCTTATAGTTTTGAACAAAGTCTGGATGAGTCCTGTGTGTACAAGTAGCGCGGCGGAAGCATGACGAAAGCGTGGTGATCTGCTTAGTACTTTATGTAGACGAATCTTGCTCATCGAAAACGATGTGGGGGCATTACCTGTGAGACCCCGACCCGATTCATTTTAGAATGATTAAGTGTTCGAGTTATCTCGTAACCTTCGAAAGGTGTTAGGTACATCTTTGCCATGTGTTCGGGTTCCGTTGAGGCTTGTTTGATTTGGCTTAAGGTTGGAAAATCAATTTTTACGCAGAAAAACACACTGCCCTGAGGATCGGTCGACTAGAGGGGTTGGTCCAGTCGACTAAACCAAGTTTTTCTAGTTCGGTCGACTGAACCATGGCGGTGGATGTTTTTCGTGTTTCCAGTAGGCTGTTCAGTCGACTGGAGTGGAGGGTTCAGTCGACTGAACTGAGGATTTTGGTGTTTTTCTATAAATATCAAAGGCTGAGATATTTTGATGGAGCTTTCTTCCAAATTAAGTTTCGGTTCTCTCTGCCTTCTCTCTAGATTTCTGAGGGCCCGGGACTCAGTTTTCAGCAATACGATTGTGGTCCTCGATGTTGGTGTCGGGAGCTTCGTATATATCTGAACAAAATTCAGTTTTGTCGAGGTTCGATTTTTGAGGCTTCGAGTTTTGACTCACCGATGTAGGATTCTAGACCCTACTGCTGTATTAGGGTGTTATATGTAATTCTATGCTTTTTCATCGGTAGAAAATGCATCAAATGTCATATTTTCTGTTTAAGCCTTATTTTTCGAATAGAAAGCTTGTTTTTCGCTTTTCTTGGCTTATAGTACTGTATGATATGTGGTAGTGTGGTTTTCAAAGGGTTTTCTTGAAAACGGTGAAAAATGATGATTTTTGTGAAAAATCTCAACACTTTGTGTTCTGGAGGTTTAGAGCTCGCCTTCGCAGTTGAGTCTCAGGTTTTGAAACGTTTTGTTCAAAATGGGAAAAATATTTTGAAAATGTTTTGTTAATCTCCATTTTGATGGATGGATCTATACACATGTATAATGTATTGTTTTAAGGAAATATTTTCGTAGTTGAGCTACGGTACTATTTTTAGAAGATTATCTAGATGTACCAGGATGACGTGTATTTGGCACGAGTTGCCCTCGGTGTAAGTCCGGAAACGTGCACAGAGTTGGTACTTAGGTCCTTCGGGTTAGTCCCCGTAAATTGAGACGGTTGGGTGCTCAGTTCCCTCGGGTTGTCACCCGTAAATTGAGTGGTTACGTTATGGTGCTCTGTATAGAACTTGTCATTACCTAGCAGGCCTTAAGTGGTTCAGGACTAGGGTAATGGACAGGAGTCTATAGTTGTTTCTTTTATCTGTGTGACAGAGTCGGTACATAGGATCTTATTCTTCTTTTTCACGATGGTACATTCCATGAGGGAACGATGTTTTGATTACTGTTTTACCTTTTCTCCTCGGTGGTGTGGTCTGAGTGGAGCATACTGTTTTATTACAACTTACTGTTTTTATCTTTCCTCGGTGTGTGATCCGAGTGGAAAAGTAATGTTTTGGTTACTATTTTTCTTTAACTGTAAAATGTGATTTTTCATTGTTTAAATGCTTAGTTGTGAAAGGAAAACTGTTTTGGGGGTTTTATGATGTAAAACCTTTTGGCTCTGTGGTTGAGTTAACTCCCACTATATGATATGCATGATTTTGGTTATGGAAATGTGAAATTTTATGAAATAAAACCGTTTTGAGGCTCGTGTTAGCCTGATGAAAAACTTGTGATTTTGGGTTGGAAAACCCTTTTTAGCTCCTGTGGTTGAGCCCGTATGCTTGTGATTGCATGTTTCTTACTTTACAACTTTATTGTCTTTTCCTATTGGGCTTCGGCTCACGATGTGAGATTTTGCTGTAAAATCTTTTTCAGGTAATCGTGGTATTATAGGTTGACCCGGTGATGCCCGAAGGTGGCTGATGACAAGACGTCTATTTTGTCTTGATAGGTAGCTTATTCTTGTTGAATATGTTCCATGTTTATTTGTAACATGTTGTAAATCGTATACTGTGATTATGGATGTATGCATGTTTTAATGCTTTCGAGAGAACCTTAGGTCGGTTGTTGTTTTCCATAGTTTCATACTACGTTTTTCGTTGTTGTGATCAACAGTTTACAAACGAGATTTTTAAATGATTTATGCTTCATTTAAACTCTTGTGCTCGAGGAAGATTTTTGGAACGGCCTAAGCTTCTTTTAAAATAAAAATAATTTCTTATCAAAAACTCGTATTTTGTTTTCAAAGGCTTAGCTTGTGAGGCTGTAACTGTAGTCTTTTGGTTACTCTTTTAAATCAATAAACCCTCGGTAGTACGTTTTACAAAGGTTTTGGCCTTGTTTGGTCTTCTAGTTTTAAATCCCTTTTGTTTGGACGGTTTGGTGGTTGTTCGGTGGCTTTTCGTGTTACCCAGAGTTTAGGGCGTGACATTATCTACGATTAAGGTAAGGTTATCTGGGCAGTTCGATATGAAGGATTTGGGAGAAGCCAGTCACATTCTTGGGATCAAACTTATGCAAGATCAAAAATAAAGGATGTTGGGCTTATCACAAGTAAAGTATATGGATGATATCCTTACTCGTTTTAGCATGCAGGATTTCAAGAATGGGTTTTTTCCTTTTAGGCATGGAATCACTCTATCCCAGGATCAGTGTCCTAAGACACCTGATGAGATAGAGAATATGAAGGCGGTTCCTTATGCTTCGGTAGTAGAAAGCCTCATGTATATTATGCTTTGCACTAGACCCGACATCTACTTTGTCGTTGGCATGGTTAGTAGATATCAGTCTAACCCAGCACGGAAGCATTGGACTGCGGTAGAGAATATAATCAAGTACCTGAAAAGAACTAAGGATTATATGTTGGTTTACCAGGCAAACAGTCTAGTACCTTTGGGGTACACAGACGCATACTTTCAGTCTGATAGGGATTCCCGTAAGTCTACCTCAGGATATGTGTTTACCTTAGGAGGTGGAGCTATAAGTTAGAGGAGTATCAAGCAGTCCTGCAATGCTGATTCCACCATAGAGGTCGAGTATATGGCAGCTTCTGAAGCAGCCAAGGAGGCCGTTTACCTTAGGAACTTCCTGATGGATCTAGAGGTGGTACTTTCAGTTCAGTCAGTTATTACACTTTACTGTGACAATAGCGGAGCGGTTGCAAACTCGAAGGCGCCAATGGTCCATAAGAAAGGCAAGCGCATTCAGCGTAAGTATCACCTGATACGAGATTATACAGATAGGTGATGTTGCTGTGATCAAGATTGCATCATGAGATAACCATGTAGATCCTTTTTACAAAGAGCTTACTCGCTAAGACTTTTGATAGTCATGTAGAGGGGATGGGAGTCAGATGTATGGCAACATAATTTTGAGTATAAGTGAGAGATTATTAGGGTTAGTATACTAAAAACCATATTTTTAATATTTAATTTTATTTTAATAAAATTAATTTTTTATTTTATTAGAATCTTTATGAGCAATGTATATATATCATTTCTTTGTTATACATGGATGTCTAATATTCTGTATAGTATTTAATCTGGTATGTAGAATACGGTTTGCACATAGAAGATCAGATTTTAGGTTCTTGCAGAATATAAGTTTTAAGTTCACAGTTTAGATAAAAATGGACATACCATCGATACGACTGTGACACAGAGTTTTAGTAGGCCTATCTTGGTTACGAAGAACAGATAATAGCGTCGTCTATTGTTCCAACTCTCTGAGCTAGTACACTTTTTGTATATTGAACGGGACATTTGGGATAATTAATTTTATACTGACTATATAAATTAATTCACACTCCAAGGTTATTATGAAT